>JACCGJ010001383.1:0-15587 GCA_013407085.1 Atriophallophorus winterbourni | reverse complement strand
TATGTCACTCATGTTTATACTCAAAGTATTTAGTGTATTTGGCGAAGGAAGATGACTGGTTGCGTAAACGTAGTTTGAATTGTTGTAGGTAGGGTTAAAGTACAGAAGGAATTCTTCACAGATAGCATCAAGTGAACTAATAATTGTTTCAACTGCGGATGAATTACAAAATTTGATAATGAAATGCTGTGTGAGTTGAGTGATCTTAAGTTGAAAAGTTTACTTAGTGATTTCAGCTTATCCTGACTTATAAGAGCTTTGTTTTCGTCGGCTCTAAGCGTGTTATCTATAGCATATCTGTGACTTCTTGATAGTCCATAAGAACAAAGAAGGGCGAAAATGTCATGTGTTTTTACAGCAAAAGAATGTAGTTTCATCATTTTCTTTTCTATTTTCTGGACTTTCGTTAATTTTGTGTGCCTAATGGGCTTATATGATGTCCTCATAAGTAACCCTTTCAATTGTGAATGAAATGTTGAAGAGACTGTTGTGAAATCACTAGAGAGGAAGAATCGTCTCCATTCTTCTGTTCTAATCTTCTGACAAGCAAGATTCCAGTTAATTCTTGTAGTTATGCTATTTATCCAGATGGCTGCAAAGAATTGACAGAAGGCTCTGCGCATAATATTTGGAATGATAATATTCTATGGTCAACTGTTGAGAAAAGATGGAATCACTTCAGTTGCTGGAATAAGGTTCAGAATGAAGACTAGGTCTAAGATATTGTAATTTCTTGTAGGTTAGTCAATATATTGCTTATATCCTAGTAAGTCAATCGTTCTAGTGAAAGGTGCTTAGCAACTGTGATGTGCAGAATCGTGCCAGTTTAATTTTGGCATGTTGAAGTCACCAGCAATAAGCTTATATTTCGTGTGGTGTAGAGATGCTTCTACAAACACATTAATTAAGGAATCCATTTTAGAGATGGTTGAAGACGGTGGATAATAAATAAAACCTGTTAAAATATCTAAGGATGGTAATACAATCCATGTTGAGTCTTCTAGATCTGTCAGATTAGGTGAAGTAAAGGTATCAGCTTTAAATTTGGAATGAACATAGATAAGTGTACCAAATCCTCGTTCCGAAGTTCGGTTATTCCTGAATATCTGGTAATTGGGTACTATAAGTGTTGAGTCAGGCTGGTCATCTCGGGTCAACGTTTCAGTTATAAGAATAAGGCCTACTAAGTTCATAATGAGGAAAGTTTTCAGCATTTGGATTTTAGGGGTAATTAATCCGGCATTTATAAGTAGAATACTAACATAAGAAGGAGCCAGATTAAAAGGAGTGGAAGTAAGTTGAGACAAAAATTTAGAGCAATTGATATTTAATTTAATATTTTTGGAAAAAATTGGCATGGTTATAAAAAGGCGTGTGTGGTACGTATTGGGATGTGTATCGGTTGTAAAATAGAGGATTTTGAGTCATATAATTAGAATAGTAAAATGGTTGAGCATAAAAACCAGGGGAGTAAGGGGAGGGTCTGTGAAGCAAGGTGTAGTCAATGGGAGACTGCTTATACTGTTTAGGAGGCTATGGTGGTTGAATACGGTAACTGGTATAATGTGCGCGTCTATTATTATTATTCACCAACGTCATTTGTTGGTTTGGGGGCTTCCTGACTGCCGTGTTTCTAAATGAGCCAGGATTTGGGAGAAGAGGTTGTGTCTGTCTAAAAGTAGGTAAGGGAAATGAACGCTTAGTGGGCGGCGGTGTTCTGTGAACTCAGTTTCCTAACAATTTCAATGTAAATGAAAACTGGGAGAGAATTTGTAAGTATCTAAAAGAGTTGCGAGACAAGCAAGCTCCGCTGCAAGTCGTGAAACAGCATCATAAGCCGCTCTAGTGAACTCCTCGAATTCGTCGGTCTACACGTAAACGAGATCGTTTATGGCTGCAAAATAAGCTATCTCTCACTTCTGGTTCTTGGGTCAGATACAAACCGCTCGGAACGCTTGTATTAAAATGCAGCGTTTGCTTAGGCAGAACTTTGAGTTTTCGTTAGCTAGGCTGTTAAATCCCATCCGAAAAGATATTACAGCTACGCTCAATCGAAAGGCAAAACCAGAGAAAGCATTGGAGATTTAAATCTCAAGGACGAAAAAGTTGCCCATACCGACCTGTCTAAGGCGACTGCCTTCTCCAGGTTTTTCAGTGACGTTCAGAGACGGGATAATTTTTTAAATGCTTCGACGAGGTCGTTTAACATAATACCCGGTGCTCCTGCACTAGATGAGTGTTCCTTAAATGAATCCGTGGTGTATGAAGCACTTATCCATGTTCGCGTCAACAAAGCTGATGGACCAGATGGTATCCACTCGATTATGCTAAACACTCTTGCCCTAGTACTTACAGAAACTTTATGTAATCTCTTCAATTCATGCTTGAACCTGGGAGTGGTTCCAAGTGAGTGGAAAGAAGCCATAATCGTTCCAATACACAATGGTCGTTACAGGTCAACTCTTGGTAACTATAGACCTGTCAGTCTGACTAACATCGTCTGGAACGTATTGGAAAAACTGCTGCTGAAAAAATCGGTCAGCATCTTTTTCGGCATTCTTTACAAAGTGTAACTCAACATGGATTTTTTAGGGGTAGATCCTGCCTGACTAACCTTCTTAGTATTTTCAAAACTGCGACTAAAAGGATGGATGAAGGGAATCCTGTCGAAGCCTTCTACCTAGACTTCAGCAAGCCTTTCCATTCCGTAAATCACCGCCTTCTAGAGATTAAGCTAGCAGCAAAAGTCATACGGTATAGTCTTCTTGCTTCGATAAAGGCCTTCCTTACAGGTAGGACATTCAGAGTTTGGGTAGGATCTACGCAATTTGACCAAACCGACGTGATCAGTGGGGTACCCCAAGGGTTGGTATTCGGTCCTTTTCTATACTCGATTTTCATTGATGACTTGTCGTCTGAATTAAAGCGCCCATGCTTTATTTTAGCGAATAATGTGAAGTTCATCGGATCAAGGGATGAACATACCCTGATGCACGACATTGAACGGGACATTAACTGGTCATACATGTGGGACCTCCCACTGAACCTTAATAAGAACCAACTCTTGTTAGCACTAGTTAATAAGATTTCAGTCCAGGTGTCTGGAAAATCTGTCAGTGTTAACTCAACACAGCGTGATTAGGATTTGAGAGTACTAGTTACGACTGACTTCGAATGGGAGGACTAATGCGCCGCTTCAGCTCAACGTGCTCGTATAATGCTCTTTCGGCTGAGATCGGTGTTATCCAGCAGAAGATCCGATATACCACCTGCCCCATTACAAGGCATTAGTTCTGCCGCATTTAGAATATTGTGTTCAGGAGTGGAGCCCTTACTACAAGAAGGACATCGTTCGACTAGAAAGCGTACAGCGACTCGCAACTCGCATGATTGAGGGTCAGCGAGGAAAACCTTACGCTCAACGCCTGAAGTCCATAATACCTTTCTAACTTACGCGCCGTCGTCTGAGAGGTGACCTTGTGAAACCTTCAAGATCTTGAAGGGGTTAAGTGGTGTTATCATAAAAGACGTCTTTGCCTTAAGACCCGAGCTTGGCACCCGCGGAGATTCACTCAAACTTGCTAAGGAGCAACGTAGACTAGACTCCAGAAAAACCTTTTTCAGCCTCAGGGTGGTAAATTTCTGGAATCAGCTTCCAGAAGAACTTATATCCTGCGGTTCTGTCGCGAGTATTAAGAACGGTTTGGACCGCATCTAGGGCAAGCTTTTTCCTGAATACTCACCGTAATTGCTATGCAAGATTAGGTAGTTCACCATTTTTAGCGTTGTCTGGTAAATAAAGTAAATGCTAGAGTTCTGTTTCTTAAATACACAACTTTTCTTTAGCTGACTTTTCACCGTACTGGTGAAGAGAAATTTATTTTTATTTTTGCAGGATCATTCATAATCTCTTGGCGTCGCGATCGTCGTGGATATCCCAATCACAATAAGTAATAACGCTTTAGCAGTGGTGGTTGCTTCTCTGCAGCTTTCCACCGAAAAAAATTCTGGACGTTCGATTGGCTCGCTAGCCACTTACTGTACAGTGCAACTGAACTGAACTGAACAAGAACGTGACAACTATCGTATATGAAGAAGAAGAATAAATGGTAGTGTTTCTGTTTTTATACACTATTCTTATTTAGGTGACCTCTCACCGTGCTGGAGAAAAGAAACTTATTTTTTTACAGCATCGATTATAATGAAATGCTCCCGCAATACCGAGACAACCCATTTGCGCGGTCAATCCCACAGAATTTGCTTCAAACAGTCCCGTATCAACTGCCGAAAGTAGTTTTTCTCTTTGCGTGTTTGTGCTCTTTGTAACAAATTACCAGAGGATGTGGTATCGGCTCCTTTCTTAACCGTGTTTAAACACAGAATCGACTCATTCCGCCAAGAACTCCAATACAAAACCCCTTGATGCCTAGCACGTACTCCATTTAACTTTCTGTTTCACTTGTTTACATGTCTAACGCAAACACGATGCCTCCGTTTCCCCTGATACCGCCTCGCAAATTCGGAAAGACGCAATTTACGAGCGAGCGTGGCCCGCTATACGGCCTTCCCGCCCCCGTACTAGATGATACTCCCTGTTTTATTTTCACCGCACTGTATATAACACCCTGTGGTTTTTTAAGCTATGCTTTTACGCCACAAAACTATTGCTCTATTATCCTCTTATGACACTCGCTTCATATTTTTACTTTTGGTTGCTTTATTAAACACCATACCATCCTGCGGTTATTTTAAGCTTGTACGCTTTTTTACTGCAATAAACCATTGTTCCATTATATACACGCCGGCGTGAATTTCTTGATAGACGGTCAAGCCCTTCTGAGCCGCAATGCTTATCTACAGGATTTTATTGAATCAGAATTCTGAACGCTCGATTAGATCAGAGGTGCTTACTGTACTGTGTAAACTGAACTGATCTCTTATTTATATGCACCTAAATTATATTTGTTGCTATGACCTCAAAATCGAAAACTGGAATTGGTATAAAAATATATAAATGTAATATAACCAAAAATGAGTTAATATTCAATAGAAATAAAAAAAGGTGGTAAATTTTTATATCATCCTCTTTGCTATCATGAAATGCCAAAAGATTAAGAAAGCATCATTGTATCGGAACTGAACTGAACTGAATAATACACCAAGAACATTTCTGAAGAAACTAATCAGGAAAATGAAACAGAAGATTCAACAGAGATATCACAACTACCAAAGCTTGCTTTTTGATTATTGTACTCAATAAATTAGAACACACTTAAATTAACAGGACCAAAAATATATCGCAACAAAATAGAACTGCATCCAAGAGGAACACGTGATCGACATGTACAATTCCTAATGCGTACATATTCGAATGTGTGAATTTAAAGAATAAAGACAAACTACATACCATTAATCTGATAAAATTTACAAATGTGAAAACTCCTTTAAAATCAGAATGATTTATTAAAAACAATAGAAGTGCAAAAGTTAAATATCGTCTCATCAAAGTTTTATGCAACTATATAAAGAAAGTCAAGGTAAATCACCACTGGTTGTCATAAGTAAGTTCTTCGCAAAAACAAGTGGCTAAATTATTCATCACTTACTACACGCCCCTGGAATTAATGTGGAAAATTTTTAGTCTTCTTCTTCTGAATCGAGAGCAGAAGGGATAAAATCCCCTTCATCACAGTCTAATATCATGAAACTTACAGAATGTTTATTAGTAGCCGTAGAACTGAGCCTGTAAGTAAAAAACTAGCTGCCGCTATGAACGTAAAAATATTGAAGTTCATTTCTTATATGGGCTACAAGATAATTCTGTCAACTGGTTGTCATTGAGAACTAGGAACAAATCAATCGCACTCAGACTCTATGTATTGTTTTCTGTTATATTTTTTTCTAGTTGGCGTTAAGCAAATGTTGTTTCCAGCATTTAAATGTGGGAGTACGTATGGATAACAACGATCTGACATGGAGCCCTCAAACAGGTTGCACAAAACTGTAAGTAGGTTAACAATATTGAGTCAGCTACGCGTGGGCTCACATACCCAAAGGATAGAAACTGAATAAACACTCAGAATTTATTTGCTGTTGTCCATTTGTTACCATAGATGAATGGAGCAAGAATTCGCATAAGCTGCATAGGCATAATCAGCTAAAATTTTCCATAGGCTCTCAGCAATATTCGATGTGTTTGTGCACGCCCAAAGTTAATCGTCATGAATTTGCGTTATTTTACTGTGTCTGTATCAAGTATTGGCTTGAATCCATCAACCCACTTATCCACATGCCGTTGCACCTTTTTCAGCCGTTCGCATCATCATTTAATTGATGTAAATGTTGCTCGAAAACTATCATCAAAATCACAGATGTGAAAAATATAGAGCGTTAGCTCATATTGGCCTGTTAACTCTGCATTTCTAGTTGTTTTGCATCGAGATTTCTAATACTCTGTAACTCTTGTGCTTCAATGACTTTCAAAACCCATTTCACGGTATGAACAGCAACGAAATATATGCATACGTATGCCGTCACATCTACTACATTATCTACCATGTCTGTCGAAATACAAGTTGCTTTTCAACCAAAACAATGTTCTCGCTCATATTGAAAGACAATACCATCAGCGAAACTCAGAGTTACCGATTACTTGTAATAGTGAGAAAATTACTAGCACGGCATACTCAGTAAATATTTAACAATCCTTGAAAAAAACTTATTCCAGGGTAACACGAGACGTTAGGCGAACCCACTCTGTCAACCTCATCAGGTGTGCGAAAATCCATCACAAAATTGATAAACTTGAACGGAAATCCATCGAAACTAATTGAACGGAATTTGGTATGTTGAGCACGCATAACGCATGTGTTTTAAACCGAACCTTCAAACTAAGAAACCTTCTATACATATGCAACAATGTATCATGATATAAACGTATATGAAATATTCCCATCTAAATGATAACGACTATTGCAAACCATCTTACAAGAATACTGAACGTGATAATTTGTTAGATTATTGAATTCTTGACATCTGCCTCTCAGTTGGAGTATATTGGTCTCACATGGGCCAACGATTATCGTCAGTTAATTTAGCCTGATAAAATAAAACTAATTTCACAAATTCGATAGGCTACCAGGTTGTCACACTTCAATACATTTTTTTGTTTAATAACAAATTGAAATCTTTTTTGGTGGGAAAATAGAGTGCGCATAGTTTCCCAAATATGGTCAGCTGCGGTGTGATTCAATACGCAAAAATACAAATGATTGGCACAAGGCTTGTTTTACGAGATCAATACCCTATCGTTTATTTTGGATTAGAGCCATAAGAAATGTCATGCAATGTTTCGTCCGCTGCTATTAGGTATGAAAGATTATTCTATTGATTTTTGATACAAAAGAATCTATTTTACCAACTTTAAATGTCTCTAAAGTAAAAGATAATTCAACAAAGTACATACACACTGTAATATTCAGAACATTACGCAAGTAAATAGAAACAAAACAGCATATGAAGATATGAAGGCGCTTTTTGCACTTTCATGTCGGCACAAGCAAAACCGTGGCATTTTCAATGTAAAAAGCTGAGCAATTTAATAACGAAATTATTTGCAATATGAATATAAGTATGTATTTTTTTAATAAGTTCTACTTTTGACTCACCCCCATAACTCTACATTTTTAGCACCAAACTTATTTCCAAAGCATATTCACAAATACGTGTATAGACTGCGGGATAAGATGTAGCACTAGCATTTTGTTTATGGTTGATAAATATGCTTACAGCATCCATTATAGTTTCACTTATTATTCGAAACTGTATATTGAATTGCAAATTCTGTCATCATGCACAAATCTATGCATATCCGAGTATCCATTTGAAATATAAAACTTTTAGTATTTATAGTAGTACAATAAATCAAGTATTTTAAATTGCTGAGCATTTTTTCAGGAGCAATATATACTTTTCCCCGGTGAAGCGGAAATTTTGATCAAATCATTGGAGCCAGTAACATACGAACAATATGGGCTCGATCGCTGGTACAAACATCACAGTTACGTAACAAAACTAAACATGCAGGTGAGCGAATAGTTGCATCGGATTAAACAAACTAGGCAGTCGAGTCGGCACAGAGAAATGGAGATGAATTCGTGAAAGAATTCATCATATCTCATCGAAAATTGCCGCGTATAGTGGAAGATCTAATTTTGATTGAACTGTGGAAAGAGAAAGTACTACCAATGATTTTTCGACAAAAAGAGGAGCCTTCATTGACATTCCCGATTTACACGGTGATTCACCACGAATTGGTTCTTGCGAATCTTCTCGAAACTGTGACGTACCACGCTGCTGCAGCTGAGAGTTTAGATGATGCAGCAATTGATTTGGCAGATTGGTGTTACCGAGCTCTGTGCTATATGGTGGCAAATTACGCAAGTGAGGAAAACAAAAGTGAATACTTGAATTCAAAAGATAAAGTAAGTTATGTTAATAAGTTAATAAACATGTAGAATGAAATACCCCTATACGTTTTTTCATAAAATGTTTTGAGGATAAATAAATATTTTTAGTTTTTCGATTCAAATTTGAATGTTCAGATAAAAACAGATGAAGTTCACAGATTTTGGTGTTTAATAAGCATATTATACCAAATATGAAGGAGTTTGATAGTTGATAATTATATCCAGAAAAAGAAAATTGAGTTAGAACTTTCAATTTATTTAAATCACGATATGACTAATGTGCCTTTTTGTATATTGAAGGTTTCGGCGGAGAGTAACTTGGAAGACCTGGAACGTCAGAGCAGAGTGATAGCTTTTGACAAAGGCATGAAAGCTGTTTCACTTGTACGACATCTTATAGATCACAGTGTATCGGAGAATAGTGTCCTACCACTCAGCGTATTGCGTCGATTACTTTTCACCAATGATGTGGTGTTAGTTCTCTGCCAACTTCTAGAAAGAAAACCATGGAAAGCCAGGTTATTAGAAAAAGATGGCAAAGGCAAACAAACGCTAGTGTGGCAAGAAAATTGCACATGGATTCAAGAAAAAGACGCGTCACATATCGGTAAAGTGGAAGGTCAAGTGAGTTCACGGATTCGTCAAACGTAAACAAAATTTTCTTTCAAAATTATTAACAGTTGTTTGAAACTCCAATTACGGAATTTAACAGCATTGTTGGCCATAAGTATTATTGAAGTCTATGAAATAGAATAGAAAGTATGAACACTGGAGGATGCATCGATCACAGTATTTTTAGTTTCTACTACGTGCGAAGGAATAAATAGCTTCGTTAAACATCTATATGAATAGAATTAGTGCAAGAGATGTGAGCACTATAGAACTGAACCGAAAATAGTGTTCGACACTGAATTCGTTTTGTGAAAAAAAGATGAGAAAGAGGTAGAAATGAGGCATAACAAATCTGAGATGTGACCCCAACGACTATTACGTTCATGACCCAAACTTCCGTCTAACGTTAAGAACGTCATACCCTTTTTGTTCAACCGTCTATTAACACCATAAGAACAAGGTGTTAACCACTAACCACTCTCAATTTCCAACATATAATAAAACGCTAAATATTAAAGCGTTTATCACGATGTAACGTGCTTTATGTTGAAGCATCTGGTAGTAAGGAACAACACCAAAATGAGAATTAGATTTCTTATTCGCATGCTTATTTTTCGATTTCTCAGTGACGTTTTTGAATCACTTTACATACAAGAGCTATTCAGAGCTTCACATGAAACTCTCTGCCACTACACATTTTTTGCGCATCAAACTTGAACACATTCAAGGCTGAATTTGATAAGTAGATGCTAACCAAAACTAAGCTAGCACCTCAGTACATAAGCTGAATTTCCATATTGCCTAAACATCTTTTTTTCTTTTTATGCATACTCAATATTTTTAAGCTATGGTTACTGTAAAGTACTTGCATTTATAGACCACTAAAATCTCGAATAACCTTGATATCATGGAAAACCAGTGGCTCAACACAAAGCTTGCCGGCTATTGCATGCCGAAGAAACCTGAAATAGCAAAATAGAAAATAGAGAGAGGAACTAACTGCACTAACTGGCATTGAAACTTTGGACTCTTGTAGGTAAATGGGAAGACTGGCATTATGTGATAAATCTAAAATCATCGCTAGAATTTATATTAATCAAAACGATAAAACAGTTGGAAGTGACCTTAACATGATATATGAGCTTGAATTGAAGTACTCACGTCAGAGAAACGGTATGTGGAAGTAATTTCAATTAAAGAACGCGACATCAGGACGACCTAGTGGTAGAACACTAGGCGGAAAACAGAAATAATTGCATCAAGAATTTGGTGCAGATTAACTCCGAAAGTTATTCATACAATGAACGATGATCCAGAATGTGATCAGATTCTGCTCCGAAAAATCTAAAATGAGCTTGAATGAACTGTAACAGTCACTTTGACATATTGAAAATTAGTATTAAGGTTTGAGTAATTGTTGGATTAGATCGTCAAAGCCAAATCTCTACGCTACATGACTATACAATGTACGCGCGACAAATGCTGCAAGCAAGAGATTGTCACGGAATATCATCATGTGCAGGCCGTTCGGTTACAAACCCATCGAACAGTTTTTCAACAAGTATTGGAAATGCAAATATGGATTTCAAGCTCACATCATTTTTCAATTGTTAGAAAGGCACGGGCAACCTCTCGGGAAGTCAAACGTACTATCTCAGCCTGATGTAAGCAAAACAAAACTGGTTGTGCGTGTTGGAAAAGCATTTGAATAGTCATATCATGTTTAAGAAAATCTTGCTATTTGCAGTCGATGCACTGACTAGAGAACTTTAGTTGCGGGCATACTAGAGATAATTAGCACAAACGTTTACAAACAATTGCCATAACTAGAGCCGTCTAAAATACTTTTGTACGATGACAAATAAGAGTTATATTGACCTTAGAGTCGACATTAATTTGACAGCTATTGTAGACCGAATCGATCGGTGTGAAACAGTTAAACGACTATACTAGCATTATGAATGGGTACATTTCCATAGAATATAAACACGATTTTTCGATGATCCGATTTAAACAGATATGGATTTGTCTGTACCAAATTTTGTTGGCCAACCGTTCGGGGTTGCAGTATGATTACCATGCGGGACACAAACGAGCTGCGTTGTTGAAGCTACGTTCGCACATGACAGAGAACATAGTTGATGTCATACCCGTTTTGATGGACCTAAGAAGATTCTTGGAACAATTGAGCATGAGCGAGGGTGGCAGTTCGTCGAGTTTGACAAACGTATGTCTTGTGGAAGCCATTCCGGAAATACGAGAGAACGCAAAAAGAAAGTAAGTATCGGAACTTGTTAATATGCCTGACAAGATTAGCTAAGCGGAAACCATCACCACAGTGGCGCTCTTAGCAAAAGCATGATATTTATACAATAAATATTTCTATACCGATTCGAAAATATGCGTGCCCATTCAATCACAGAGCATCAAAGAAAAACAACAAAATAACAACAAGAATGTTGAATATGGCCAACTTGAGCCAGTGAAATAGTCAAGATACGAGCAGATATTGTTTGAAATCAATCAATACTCGAAACCAATAAAAATATCGGGCTAAACTTCATGCAATCAAGCATATGGCAAATGAGAGAACAGGTCACGAAGTTGTAATAATTGTTCTGTTTCAACAGTCGGCTAAACCGAATAAACTAGCGAATCTAACGGTAGATTTGGTTAAAGCACGTGTCATTGATCAATTATCAAACCACGCTGCTAGTGGGACAATCGTGTGTAGTTTGGGGCGTGATCTAAATAGCTTTACACTTTGATTCATCTACAAAAACAATGTAATATCAATGGAAGAGAATCCAAAAGCAACCGTTGTTGACACATGATATAGCAATGGTAAAAAGCATTGGCTCATCTAGATAATGTGAAATAACCAACAAAGTGGACAACACAAATATGATAGATGCATTTTCACGATACTTTACTCCTTTGTGATGTCAGATGGCTAGAACCCATAGAGTTGTTGCGTATCACCAGTTTTATCAATACGAAACCATAAAGGTTTCAGCTACTGGACAGTTTACTGCAGATATTTTCCCAGCTGCTGTCGGTAGCCATTTTGCACCACGGTATAGTAAAGAATCTGAGTTAATTATCTTATCCCAAACATATAGGCATGGGAACAGTAATCGAATTAGAAAGTTTAAGCTTGAATGACGTGCTTGTTATCAAGATGTCACAACGACCAATTGAAAACCAATGCTCATTTCGTGCCGGAATAATGATAGTATGTTTCGTGAGAAAATATTTAAACGAAGGCAGGAAATGAAACCACAAACGAGGTTGTTTATACTCAAACAGAAAATAATTCTACAAAGTGTCAATAAACAGATCGGCTGGATTGGTGTAAAATGGGTGTGATGACAAAAGTTGCTCTTCATCGGTGCACTCAACCACGAACGAATCGTTTTGGAAAGCGAAAACACCATCTCACGAGGCATAGCAAAAATGTTTGAACGCACGAAATAGAATTTTTGTGACCCTGTTTTCAAAACCAAGTCCATTGAACGAATAAAATGAAACATTGTTTCTTCAATCAATCCTTGTTTTACGAATTACATTCTCGCTGTATTTTTTCATGCCATTACGAAGGCTATTAGTAACGAGTTGTTAAAATTACAGTTTATATAAAAAATAACACAATGATTCGAGTTGGCGAATGCAAACGCATATTTCGGAGGTGACATAAGAAAATGGAAAAGAAAGCCAGTTAAAATAGTGCGCTTTTAAAAAGAAGAATAGCAACGATAACATATGGCGCAGAAAAACGTGGTGATACAACGACTACCAATAAAACCTTTTCAAAGCATTATACAAGAATATCCATTTACCAGATTGTAAGTGGATTTGCCCACCAGAAAGGTTTGTTAATTAGTTTGCCCCATTTAGGAAAAACCAACTAGACAGTTTTTTAAAATTTTAACACTATGTTTCGTTACATGGAGCCTGCTTAACCACGGCGTTAGAACATAACTTTGTTGACCACTTTCAAACTGTTTCGATGATCACTGAACATTATCGCTGCAGTCTGATGAACGACCGGAAAAGAGTTGCGCTGTACGTGCGGCGTGAGTAACACAATACACGAGCTAATGTTTTATTTCACAAAATTTCTTTGATTCACAGATATGCCAAAAAGTGGACGGAAATCTGTACGGAATTCAAAGAACGCATTCAGTCTAAGAGGGGATTGGAAGCTGCCAAACGTGCGGCTAATCAATGGTCAGAAACGTATTCCGAAGAATACTTGGAGAAAATTTTATCCAACATGGGAGACATGAAAGTTAATCCATCTGGTGAGTCGCCGCATTGCGCGATGTGTGGAGAAAATGCATCAAAGAGATGTTCTCGCTGTCGAAATGAATGGTACTGCCGGCGAGAATGTCAAGTAAAACACTGGCCGAAACATAAGAAAATGTGTGATTTGATTAACAAATAATGATACAATAACCAAATTGATTGTGTACAAATATTTCATTGCTTTGACGCCATGCATCAACGTTGGTTCCACCTGGTAACGGAGTAGACAATTTCGACGATGAAAGTCAACAAAATAAGCTTGATTTATCTCGGAGACACAGAACATTTTATCGTGCCGACAACTGTTATTCCTGGATTAATGCATTTTATGAGTAGGCTGGCAAAAACCGCATTTACACTCAGAGTACAAGCACAATTCAAATCAGTGAAAAACATTGCAATAATTCCAAATATTTAGCAAAAGTTTGGGGTAGTCTTTTTGAACCTGGCTGTGACTGTAATATACGAGAACCATCACGCTTGAAAGATTTTGAAGTTAAGTGATGAGACAAATAATGATATTAAACGAAGTTCGACAGTGTTAGCAGATGTCATATAGTATGGTATGAAAGCACAAGCATGATCCAGGCAAAGTGCCGCACAGTCAGAGACTGCACGTGGGCTAAGATACTGTCGGGTTGCCCGGGCGTCGTTGTAAGGGTGGTCAGGCTGACTTTTCTCAAGCAAATGGAGGCTTCGATTTTGATGTCATATAGTGCAATCGCTCAATGCGAAGTCTTTAAGCCCTGTTATTCTGATAAGAAAAATTCGGTCCACACAATTTCAAACTTAGATTGGATAACAATAATGCGTCCGGAGTTGTTGGGTAGACTCCTGCATAGTGATGGTACACGATTCGAGCAAGTACAAAGAATTGTCTACAACAAGTTCAGCAAACAGCAATCAACTGGAATAAATAGCCAGACCAATGTACGGGGTGTAATTCATAAAAATTTCGATTGAAAAAGCCACGCTTGTTGTTTCCGTCGCATTGATTGTGAAACAAAAATTATGCTATTTATGAGCATTTAAAGCTTAACTCTAAACTGTGCAGCCGTTGTTTTCAAACGCAATGGTTTATTATAGGAAAACTAGTTGACATATGCTCGTCGGAAGGTGTAAAGCCACAGCTTTGGTAAAGCAGACTATTCATAAAAAAATATTAAAAGGGATAAAAATGATAGCGAGCCAATTAGGTCAGCTTATTAACGACGAACTAGATTTTGATTTTAGTCGGATATGCATTTGTGCTTGCTCACATGAGCAATTTCGAACACTCAAGTACTGTGCAGGCAACACCGTACCAAACTGATTTGCCATTAGTAGTGAGCTGCATGCGGAAACGCAGGGATCGCACTGTCATTTTCCTTTGCTTATATCTGTAGGGCTTAATTAACCTGATTGTTTATTAGACGACATTTATTAATATTAGTAATTCAAAACGCTGGATGAGCGTACACGTGTGTAAGGACGTCAACCATCCCAATGTTGCACCGGTTGGATGCGCTCGATTGTTTGCGAACATCGCCGGCTACCAACATAAGCCGCAATTTGACGAAAAGCATCGTGAGTTAAACATTAGTAGTTGTAACCTTCTAACAAGAAAATCTCATATTCAGGTTTGGTTGGCACTTATCGTTAATATTACATTGCCCTCAAGCAAAGCTTCACTGAAAAAACTCGTGCAATTTCAATATCAAAGTAGCAATTATGCTTTACAGTTTCTTCCGTGTCCAAGGTCAATTACCTCCGGGCCGACATCTTGAGTTTGAGACTAGGCAGCCTGCGCCCAACCGACCAAACTTTTGAAACTTGAAAAGCTCACCATGGAGCCTTGACGTGCCCACGATCTATCTTTGAACCGCAAGATATGTGCTGTCAACAGGCGGAAAAGCGCGAACCCGTGACTTGTTTATCATCACACCCCTTTTTTGGTTTTGTCCCTATCGTCAGAATAAACTTCAAGGTCAGGCTCATTGTTAATGTGGCAAATTCATACCATCTCTCCTTGCCACTGATTGTATATCAGCCGAAGTGCAGTATTCATGGATTAATTATTTCCAAAAACTGGATGCCGCATCCACATGCGTAAACACGTCAACCATCAAACGCGTGTGCATCGGTTGGAAGCTCGCCCGCACAACGTTGGTGAAACCAGAAGTAAGCCTTTACAAGCCAAATTAATGGCTGTCACTTTGC
>JACCGJ010001382.1:16468-30298 GCA_013407085.1 Atriophallophorus winterbourni | reverse complement strand
TCAGTCCTTGGTCCGATCATCTTTCTGGTTTATGTCAATGAAGTACCGGAAATTGTTCGATGTAACATTTCGTTATTTGCGGCGCAGCATTCGTAATCCAGAATACTGTCTGCTATTACAAAAGGATCTTGATACGCTTAACAGCTGGTCGTTGAAGAACAAACTAGCGTTTAACTTCAACAAATGCAGGATCATGAATGTGGGGAATCGAGTAGATTTCACATATCACATAGGTTCGCATGTCAAGGAAAATTGCAGTGAAGAAAAAGATTTGAGTGTCTGGATATGCTCCAGTTTGAAAACATCGCTTCAAACTAACAGTGCCTTTAAAAATGCAACAAGTGTTCTAAATCTACTCAAACGTGTATTTGGGAAGATATTCTCAAAGATCATGAATACATACTTGAGACCAGTCATGGAATACGGTGTGCAGTCATGGTGTCCGTGACTCAAGAGGGATGTGGAACTTATGTAGCGAATCTATCACCGCTCAACGAAACTAGTTCTCAGCATCCAAAACAAACCATATAAAGAAAGGATAGCTCAATTGAATCTGTTTGACTTTCCCTATCGACGAATCAGAGGAGACCTAATCTTACTTTACAAAACATTCCATACCCAGAACCATCCCTTACAGGAATTATTCACGCGAAGGGATACGAGAAATTATGGGACCCATGAATATGTGCTGGTCATACCCCATTCCCTCATGAACTGTAGAAGGTATTTTTATTCTGTCCGTGTCTGTATTACTTGAAACAATTTACCTTCAACCGTCGCTCACTCCACTAGCTTGCATGAATTTAAAACGAAATTAGACGAATTTTTTTGTATTATTCGTTTCTAGAACATTTATATACCGTTTAATCTATGTTCTTATATTGTTTATGCAGTTAAATTTTAATTTTTACCATCCTATGGTTGTTGTTAAGTATGTTCCTTCTTAGACCATTTAAAACCTTGAATTACCTTGAATTACCTTTAAAATGCGGTGATAAAACGTAGAACTTGCTTTTCGGGTTACTGTGAGTGAGCCATGCTAAGAAGAATGTTTACCTCATTCGCTACCATGGGGGCCTTCATATATTCCATCTCCAAGTTTACTTTTACAGGTAAATGTGTCTAGCTCCACCGAATAAAAAGTATTAAACGATGCATATTAAATTTAAAATGACAATCTCGCATAGCTTTGGAATTCTTCCTGATATTTTTAGGTGACGGTTGCCGAAGATCAAACCAGTTTAAGCTTTCAAGCAAGTCAAAATTTGAATACGATTCAATTGTTCTTTGAAAACGTTTCTCAAAGATCATGGAAACCTCATTGTAGACTATCTTCACGAAAGCTTAGAGGAAGTCACCTTTAACCAAAAAACTTCAAAAGCGATGAATGGCTTGTATAAAAATTTTACTTAACACAATATTCATGTCATATCTCAATATATCCCAGCACCCTCCAAGGTAAAACGGAAAGTGCAACAAAGCATGGTGTCATTAGAAATTTCATTCATCTCCTGCATACAAATGAAATACTATACATAGTCAATCAAGGAATGATTTTTCAATCAATATCATTGATAAATCAATAGAACTCAACTTTTATGTATCCATCATCAATCATCCTCTGCCTCTTGAATGTCATTCAGCGGCTCCGCTGAGGTACAACTCACTAAGAGTGTTTCAGTATGAAGTCTCCTTTGAATGGACGGATTGGGTGAACCAGGGGCGGATCTGACTTCTCCGGAATGTGTACTAGACAAAGAGCTTCGTGCCGACAACACATCCTTGGGCTGAAACACATCTTCCCAATAGTCAATATCATCACCACCTTCAGGAATCGTAGCTTGTATGAGACAGCCATCTCCTGCTCTGGTTATAAGATTGAATTTGTTCCGATCCACCGCCACTATTCGAACATGTTTCAAATTCAAGGTGAACAAGGCGTTAACACATTGATTGTGGTCGCCGTCGGTAGAATGGCAAGGATAGAACATGGCGTAGGTCGTTCTATCCGCCGAAGAAATCGCCCGCCTTGCAGTGAATGAAGGGTGTTTGTGGTATAGTTGTACGCACACCAGTACTTTATCAATTGTTTCGCGTTTCAAATCGGTAGTAATGTAAAGATTCCCAACAGAGGTACGTCCAGGGATTTTTGGAGGAAGATCAGCCTTTATCGTGTCCTCCTCGTCGGTTAGGATATCCGGAATTGAAAGGCAGCCAGGGCATATGGAATCATGTTCGCCCTTGAAATTACCAAGGTCTGCACTAATTGATTCAATATGAATCGCTGGAACCTCAGAGGAATTCATAATTAGTAAGGTTGAATTGGACACACGGTGATAACCATCACGAGATTGAGCACCCGCATACGCTGAATTTCGGATATATAAATTCATCATCGACCAATCAAATGTCAGCATTTCCCGACCAATCAGATTGGTGCAAATTAAGACTGCGCTGTTCAGTTGGAAGCTGAACTACAGCTTGATAGCCTAAATAAACATTTAACACACTCACAGTTGTCCAAATGTGACGGGTAAATGCTAATTTTGTGGATCGATAATTCGATGGATGCGAATTAATTGCATGTATATACGATAAGTCAAGGGATACCAAATGTAGTTAATTTATTTGTAAAAAATGTGAAAATCTAGCGTGACTGTAGACAATAAATCAATGCTTAGGGATTATTTATCGAGTATTTTCCATAGTTCTTTTTATTTCACTGGACATAATGGTAGAATAATATTATTCTCGTAAACTTTTACAAGCTATCGATAAAATATGAGCGCAACTTACAAAGCTGTTGTCTTGTATGAAATCTAAAATGGCAACCCATATTAATAGTTCTGCATCTAAAAATGAGATGCTTGCCTTATGTGAATAGGGAGTTTGTGTGAATGGAGATCATTCAAAATCAGCTTTGAGTTATACTGGTTCCTTAGTGTATCAAAGCACATGTTTTTATGCGTACCGTGCTTCCCATTTTATTCTACGCATCCCCTATAATTTTTCCTGGTCTTTTTGAAAAGGATTTTTCGATGATCAGAAGGGGAATCGAATTAATTTCAAGATTGAGCTATTCCTCTACCGAGTTAATTCGTGATATGATCGTCGAACGCCACTTTCGTGAATGTGACAGATTGGTCAGAGTCATATCGTCCGATAATGCACACTCACTGCATGAGGTCCTTATGGCGTGCAGATCGTTTTCAGCAACGCGTAGTAAACATATCGTCCCGTATGCAAGAACTGAGAAGTTCTAAAATTCTTTTATTCCTTACCTGGCTCGATATTTGGTTGATCATACAAGAGTTATTCTCTATTTGAGGACAAAACTGGCAGTATAATAACTGAAGTGAGATCATCTTTATTTGACATCTTTTTTTTAAAAAAGTACATTTTATTACGTTTGGTCGAATTAATTGCATAGCTGAAAATTCGTGTACCCGAATAAAGCCATTTTTCTTCTTCTTCTTCTAACAATGTCAGTAGACAGCTCGAAGGATGTCGTATGGGGTGTGATTTGCATTTCTATAAATTTGGATTGCTTGCACAAGTCATGACTTTGGAATCTGTCGCATGTGAGTTGTCTGTTTCCGTGATATACTTGCTAAAATGTCAAAACCCTGGCTCCAATATTCCATCATGTTTCAGCATTGTCTCACTGTTCTGGATGATGATCATTGTACTGTTACCGATCTGATGTAATCGGAGAGCGCATTCAGATACTACTTTACTTTTACTTTTGTGCGGCTGGCTCCACGGGTGGATTAGCCGGGTTCATTGATGTCTCGGATCGCACCAGCCCACGCACGTCGATCGGAGGCGAGATCGTTGCAGATCGTGATCCAGTCTCGTTCCCACCTGCGAACTCCGTAGACGGTACGCAGACCCATTGAGACATCATCATGGATTTTCTTGGGGTAGTGTAAGTGCTGTCCCCAGCACCACTCGGTGTTTGTTGGAGTACACCCTCTAGCCGTTGCACGCCAAGATGACAACCTACAAGGCAGTAGGGAGTTAGCAGATAAACAACGCCTGTTGCGCCAGTTATTCTACCTACGGGGACTTCTCTCAGATTTTTCCTCGGAGTTTTCTCCCGAAGCCTTTCCCGCAATCGGGTGACCCACAAGGCAGTGGGGGTTTAGGGTCATGGTTTTCCTTCCCCTAGATGGATTGCCAGTAGCTGACGAGCTCCATCTGCCCGGAGATAGAGATTTTATGCAGGAAACCATGGGTTCAACCTATCTATTAACGAGTGATCACCTGAGATTAGGTAGGTTTGTCGGACCAGCCTTATCCAACAGTGTCATACAAGTTCAAAATTTTGTTCACAATTTCACAGCTGTTTCAAGACATGCCAACCTGATGTATGTTTACACTGTCAAACTGGATACATTGAGTGTAGTAAGTTACTACAACTGAACAAGCCTTTGAAGGTGTTAGGATTTTTTAAAAATATTTCCAGTTTGAATGTGATAATGATAAATCTCAAAGGATGCTACTATTACATTCGAAAACCAGATAAGTTGGTTTTTTGAACAGCAAAGCATGAACACAAAATTTATAGATGCATCGAATCTATCATCGATCAACAAAACTAGTTCTCAGCATCCGAAACAAACCTTATAAAGAAAGGAAAGCTCACCTGAATCTGTTCGACTTTCGCTATCCTACTTTTCAAAATATCCCATACTCCGAACCATCCCTTGCAGGATTTATTCACGCTTAGGAATACGAGAAATTATCGGACCCATGAATATGTGCTAGTCGTACCCCATTCCCGCCTGAACTGTAGAAGGTATTTTTACTCTGTCCGTGTCTGTTTTACTTGTAACAGTTTACATTTTACCTTTGCTCACTCCACCAGCTTGCATGAGTTTAAAATTGAATAAGACGTGTTTCGCTTAAATTATTCGTTTCCCGAATAATTATACACTGTTTAATCTAATGGCTTAGATTGTTTCTACACACTTATAGTTCAATCTTCCATATTCTACGGCTATTGTTAGGCTTATTCACTATTAAGCACCTTGAATAAGCCTAAATACTCTTGGAAAGTCATCCTGTCCAGTTTCAAGATCATTAACAGAATCCTTATCAACATCTTCGTGATCAATAATTTTTATCAGAAAGCTCATCAACCTCACAATTATCACTCGCTCAGATTTCCTTCATCGGAATGCGGTTGAGTACCCGTCACTTCGATATTGAGAATCAATTAGTATGGTTCACACGATCTTGTTTCAGGATATCTGGAAAATTGGAGTTGGGTTCTCCTCACCACCATGCAGAGTGGCCTTCGATTCAGGGAACAATTAAAGAACGAGTGTACATTAGGAAGACAGTGATTTCTGGTTTATCGCAGATGTTGTGTTCCAGAACCAGCCGCGATAACTCAGAATCAGCGATAGAAAAATTGCAATAATGTACAATACTTAGTTATAAACTTGCTCTTGACCACTCACGTTGGAGGCCTTGTGTAAAGCGTCGTCTGCAATCTGGGGAGGAGCAGATACAGCTCTTGGCTGCTAAACGCTGATCACGCCGCCGGCGTGCAACTGATACAATACAACAGAGTTCTGACTATCGTTGCAAGCGCTGCGGGAGAGATTGTTCCTCACGAATTGGACTGTTTAGTCATTCGACAAGCTGTGGAACATGAAAATTCACGCGAATATGATGTACATCCATGGAGGCCAACGACAAAAGGCTGTTGTGCAAACCTGATTAACGGTAGTATTCAATTGTGAACGTTTTCATGTTTTTATTGAGATTTTTCAATTTATTGACAATATTTGGTAATCGGGTTTGCTAGTTCGATTCCAAATCCCTCCTTGTGAGAGATTTATCTTGTCATCTGGGAGCATCTTCCAATTGGTAACCACACGGTTGTCTTAAAAGTGTTCACCTAAAACCAACTCTGTGGACATTACATTGAAATATTTTAACATGCAAGCCTCGGTCAATCAGCAATATCCCGTGAAAACCTTGAGAATCTTAAACACATCTATTGGGTCTCTAACGACCACACTGAGTATAGAGTGCTCAACTGCCTCTTGGCCTTGATAATATATGAGATGTTTGCGAAATGACTAGAGTTAGTCAGCTACAGACTCTCGGATAAGCGTTCTACACCTACCTTATAATATCTGTCCATTCAACTCTTGTCAACAGATAGACATTCATCAGGACGACAGTTTTTGGGGTCTCCACTACATTGATTCAAGTATTTCTTGATAGTCCGCTTGACAGCATCGCAAGCGACCTTTTCTTTCCAATTTATTTCCAACCTAAACAATCATTTAAATTGTCGAGGCCTCCAGATTATTTCTCATGAATCTTAAATTCACGTTGTTTAAACATTGCGAAATTAAATCCTAAATTTATGCAATCTTCATTTAACTAGACAAATTCTGTCAATGTACTCTTGTTTACGTCGAATTACTATAAACCTCCAATCTTGCTTAGATTTAGAGTTTTCTATCGGCATTTTAGCCCTAAACCTTTTAGATTTAAGATTTAGGATATCGATCTTGTGAGACGTTTCTGAGGGTTTCAAATTTAGCGAATTTGGATAACATATATTCGAAATGAATTAATTAAAATTTCAATGAAATTCCGAAAATAACTTCTCGGAAAAGTTTCGATCCCTGGAATTATTCTATTCAAATTTATGCCTAATTACTTATCAAGTTTAATGAAAGATTGAAAGGGATGAAATCTACCATTCTTGCACCGCTTCAATCACATGCGGATCCTGATCCTACAGTCACCTAACTGATGAGTGCAAACAGCACGAAACCGGTCGTAGGGTGTTTTGTGTGAAGGAGATGCATGCAAATGTACTTTATATTTATTGTCATGGGTTTTAAACACAGTCTACATGAGTGTGGGCTCATGGGATTGAACAGGTTGGTCGTACCAGCCTTATCCAACAGCGGCATACAAGCGCAACTTGTTTACCATTCCTCCACTGTTTCAAGCGCATGCGGATACTGATCCTACTGCCCCTACCTGATGAGTGCAAACAGCACGAAAACGGTGGTGGGGTGTGTATGTGTGATGGAAATGCATGCAAGTGCGCAATTGTGTTCATGATCATGGGTATATACCCAATCTACATGTAATGGAAAATGTCTGAAGAAGCTTCTGAGTCAGAAGCGAAACGTTACTAATAAACTACCCTCACCGTTTCATTCCAAACTTTCTTTTTTCATGACTATCTACATTTGTTTTGACATGTGATTGAACATGTTGGTCCTACCAACCTCAAACAACAGTGACGTACAAGCACAACTTGTTTACCATTCTTCCACTCTTTCAAGTGCATGTGGATCCTGATTCTACTGTCCCTGACTAGAGACAGCAAATGATTTTCATGTAATCATTTTTAATAAACGTTTTTGCATACCACATCTCAAATCAACTACTGAACAATGCCCATTAAAATCCATGCCTTCAACGTTCCTTGAATCCATTTGTTACGATTAAGGAGGGTTTGATCAGAATGTCCGGTTTGTTTTAATTTTCGGTTTATTTTATTTAGCTTGGCTCTACCCATAGAACGTTATGGTACATCTTTACAAATACCTAATATTTTATCCTCGCTCATTTACCTTGACTATCATTCGCAAAGCGTGTGCTTCTGGACAAACATTATCAAGTGCAGATTAATCAATAATCTTCCGAGAACAAATGTGCTCATTTGCATGCATTTTCATCACACACTCACCCCAGGACCGGTTTCGTGCTGTTCGCACTCAGGCTCTTAGACTGATTCCTGGTTGAGATCTTTAGATCACATAGCCAATGTATTACGCTGTTAAGATCTATACACAACAACGACTTTTTCGCTGTTTCCCATCATTTTCTGGAAACAGTAAATTTAGTTTCCGTGAGATTTGAAACAGTGGATCTGTAGTGGAGAACTCCACGGTTAATCACGGTAAATCAGATGACTTTGGACAGGGAATCTAAATCCACCAATCAAATCAATGGTCATCACTCGTATTGAGCTGTTTACCGTAAGACAAAGCTGTTCAAAACCTGTCATGCGCAGCTATCTGTACCTCTATCTTGCATGTTTAATAATTTGCTCCAAGCTGGCTTAGTGCCAAAACACTGGAAAATGGAACAAATATTACCCATTTACAAAGGTGGTTGCTTTTCTGAAGTTAAAAATTAGAGGCCAGTGACATTGCTGTCTTCGGTATCAAAAGATTTTAAGAGAATAATAACCGCCGAAATAGTGCGACATCTGGAAACGAACCAACTTTTGGCAGTTGCCCAACATGGATTTCGCAGAAATCGCTCTTGTCTAACAAATTTGCTGACAAGCTTAGATGATTGGACGAGAATTGTAGATGCGGGGGGGCTGTATTCATGCGTGCTACATGGACAGCGTTCGACAGATTTGATCATAATTTACTCTTGAACAAGCTAAAGAAACACGGTGTTGTTGGAAGACTATACGAATTGCTAAGAGATTACCTCAGCAACAGACACATCCTAGTTCGTGTGGACGGCCTATTATCGAAGAACATCGATGTCACTAGCGGTGTTCCACAAGGCTCAGTGCTTGGACAAATACGGTTTCTAGTCTATATGAACGACAGTAAGATAGTTTTGTTTGCTGACAATATAAAAGTATGGAGGTGAATCAGCAATGCTGATGAATGTGTTTTGCTGTAAAACGATTTGAATGCTTTGTACAACTGGTTATCCGAAAATAAATTGCCATTGAATATGGAAAAGTCGAAGATCATTCAGGTTGGTTGTGAGCTTGGATTTTCCTAGCAATACTAGCTCGGCGACAAAATCCTGGAGTAGGATTAAGAAGGAAATGACCTCGGTGTCTGGATTTGCGATAGATTGAAAAATGGTCTACAATGCAAAGCCGTTTACAAACACGCGTCTCGGCTGTTCGGCATGATAAACACATATATACACCCGGTTCTAGACTATGCAGCACAAGCCTGGACACCAATGTTCCAAAAAGACATCTTACTTCTGGATCTCATTTATTAGGGAGCTTTTAATCTTGACATTAGACTCGAAAACACTTTATTTGCCGGGTCACTTAGACGACTGGAGCTGAGGACAATCGCACAAAAAAGAATGCGAGGTGATCTAATCCTCGCATACAAAATACTTACTACTGTTTTCCATCCCCTTGAGTTATTATTCCACCGTTGAACTTCCAGCAACAGCCGTTGTCATGGTTGCAATTTGGAAATACCACATTCCAAACGGAAAGGCCGCAAGTATTTTTATTCGGTGCGTGTAAGCTTTGTTTGAAATTTCCTACCTGCCGATTTGATAAGCTCAAACAGTTTATCTTTATGCAAATCAAAACTTGACGATTATATGAGAGCTAATCAGAATTTAGTCCCAAACTATTAATAAGCTATGATCGTCCCATTGATTTTTATTTTATTTATACATATATATATATATATATACATTTGTACCTACAATTCCACTCTTTAGTTATTGTAAAGTTGATTGCTTTTTTTTAAAAATACATCTTGAATCTTAAAACCTTGACTCTTGAATCTTGAATCTTTTGAGGTCATTGTTGCATAACGTGATGTGCATATTATATTCAATTCAGGATCATAAGAGATGTTAGCTAAGGCTCAATTTGACCGTCCTAAATAGAATGATCAACGATCACTGCGCACATCAATAACAAATGCACTCTCAAAACATTCGTAACAATTTTTGCAGAGCTATTTTTAATTTTTTGTGACTTACACCTCATTAAATTATCCAATGTACTGTGTTACAAATGCGCAGTTCTGTGCGACTCGTATTTAATGGACCGTGATCAGGTCACGGAATCACGTAGGTGTGAAATTTGAGTGAAAATCGATTAAATGATTCAGCGCGCAATTTTTGAATTTATCAAGGTCGAATTACAATGTGACCAAGTAAACTATCAGATAGATCGATAAAAATTTCCCTTACAAGTTATTGGTACAGCGAGCTTTTGTTTAAATTTATCTTGTATATTTGAGGCAAGTTTAATTAATTCGATTCACAAGCAGTTGGGCTGTGCATACATCTAAACATGGAACCACGAATACTAAAATTTTTCACATAAAGCTAACCTGTGAGTTTGTATATTTACAATACGGATTTGAAACTCACTGAACCTAATCTTACTGTCTCCACCTGATGACAGCAAACAGCCAGAAACCGGTAGTGGAGTGTAATTTAGAGGAATGTGAGCAACGCATCATTTTGGTCATATGGGAACTTGTTTAACACGTTTTCAAAACCAACTTGTTCAACCACATGTGACCACACACATTCGTAAAGTTCATATCCGTGGGTTTGTACAAAATATCCTCGTTTGCCAACATGGTGTTTGATGATAATGCATGTAAATATGGTATCATTTTTAAAGACCGTTCTTTTAAAATATATACATGAGTATGAAACACATATGGTTAGTTGTGCCAAGCTTATCCGACAGTTTCATTCAAGCGCACCCTATTTACAATTCTTCCATTGTTTCAAGCGCATGCGGATTCGAATCCTGCTGTCACTACCTGATGACGAAACCGGTCATGTGGTGTGTGAGTGTGATGGAGATGCATGCAAATGAGCTTTTTTGTTCATGGTCATTGGTTCAAACCTGGTCTACTTGAGTTGGGGCTCATGTGATTGAACAGGTTAGTCGTACCAGCCTTATTCAACAGTGGCATACAAGCGCAACTTGTTCAACATTCTTCCATTGTTTCAAGCGCATGCGGATGGTGATCTTACTGTCCCTACTTGATGACGGCAAACAGGACGAAACCGGTCGTGGGTTGTGTGACGGAAAAGCATGCAAATGAATATTTTGATTCATGATTATGGGTTCAAACCCAGTCTACATGAGTGGAAGCTCATATGATTGAACAGGTTAGTCGTACCAACCTTATCCACCAGTGGCATACAAGCACAACTTGTTTACCATTGTTCCACTGTTTCAAGCGAATACGGATCCTGGTTCTACTATCCCAACCTGATGAGTGCAAACACCGCAAAACCGGTCTTGGGGTGTGTGCATGTTCTGGAAAGGCATGTAAATACAGATTATATTTTCATTAAAACACCTTTTAATTACCATGACTCAACAGTGTTTACGTCTGAGAATCTCTAGCAGTTTACTTAGAACCACATTGTTATTATGAATTTACATACCTATGAACCGTATTTGACAAATACGTCAATATTCATTTTGTTTAGCACTCTACCCCATTTCTGAGATTTCTATCAGCTACGAATGCCAACAAACAATCAGCCATATGTCATGGTAACCGAATACGCTCATTTGTCATCGCAAACACACATGAATCTGATGTTCTATATACATTAAAACAGACCGATCCGTGTGGAACGACCTATCTCTCATCGTTCAGAGAGATACGCTGTGATCAGTTGTTGGAAGGCTTTTACACGCTGCGTCAAATGCGTTTATTACGGACAAGACAAAAAACAAACCTCACTTCTTTCTAACGTTTACTTAACTCGTTACCACAACACATTCCTCAACATGTCTGTACCGGATGCGCCCTGCAATTGTTTCGTGCCAATGTGTTCAATTCCAGCCCTCACTACGTTTGCGCTCGTTTGACCGATACTGACAAATAACATGTCGTTCGATAACGGCTAAAGTTTTACAAGGATTTGCATCTTTCCTGGAGAATTACGTCTTCGCCATTTTGGTCGTCGAACATTTTTGCGCTTTCTGGTCCCGTGTTGTGCACGCAGGTGGCGTTCTTTATATCATGCGAAATCTCGCAATTACCTTTCATCGATAATTTGTTTCACAATCTCACAATATTCCTTATACATGCATAATTGGACCGCAATCGCAAACTGTCGCAACTTCCATGAGGTCGATCTTTTCACGTAGACATAACCGAGAAATCACAGTTGATGCTATAACACTCGTTTGTACATTCATACATATATAAATATATATATTCACAGATCATTCCAAGCTAATGTTCACTCACTCACTCACTCAGTCCTCTCCGTGCCGGGTGGCTCATGAGGCGAAGACAACCCCACGTCAGTTGTTCCGGTCTGCCGCTGCTTCTATTGCCGTCTGCACCGCGAATCCTTGTGCATGTAGTTCGCGTTGCAACGTTCTGTGCCAAGTTTCCTTGGACCGTCCACTTTTTTGTTTAACTTGCGGACGCCAGTGAATGTCTACCTTCGTATGCGAACTGGGATCCATCCTGCAGACATGACCGAACCATCTCCACCGTCGTCTTTTGACTACGGTAGATACCACCTCCAGACCAGTTTTTCTCAGGAGCTCTTCATTCGAAATGGTGTGTGGCCAAAAAATCCGTAGAATCCTTCTCAAGCACATAGTTTGAAACACGTTCATTCTGCGCTCAATGGCAGCGGTCGTCTTCCGTCATTCCGATACATACAAAAACACCCTCAGAACGTTGCTCTTGAAGCTAATGTTTGCTTGTTATAAATCCTTTTTTTTCTCCTTTCTTTCTGTACAGGACAGTCTTTCAGTGAGTTCTCGGCATCAAGACGCTAGTCTAGCTGGAACTCCTTGAAACGATGTACAATAATTAAGCTTCTGAATTTAAACACACCATACCCTCTTACTTTGGTACGGTGAAACCAGTACATACAGCTGTGTCATTTAATTGCTTATCTACAAAGAAAATTGCTTATAAAAACATAATAAATATTGTTCGATATATTTAGTAATTGCACGACGTACTTTGGTTAAAAACAAATACAAATTTGCTCAAAAATAACCACATAACTACGCAGTAACTTTCTCATTCGGCGATGTCCAAATTTGTAATTCTTGATTTATACTTCTTCATCGATCGATAAACCACACAGTTTGACCAAGTTAATGCTAATTTTAGATATTGTGTATCGGTCTAGCTGGCATAATACATCTGATTATTTGCAAAGTACTGGGTGTTAAGAAAGATCAATAATTAAATTCAAATTTCGCGTGTATTTTGAATTCGCGCCAAAATGACGGCTTTATCGATTAGCTAAATTTTGAACAGCTGATAGGCAATCGATATTTGAAGGTTAGTCAAATCGTTCGCAAAAGCATAATGGTCAATAAATAAAAAAATCTTTGTCGAGCTATCATTTCCCGACATTTATATAGTGGAACATTTATATTTTGAAAGTATACTTGCCTATTTAAAACTTTCGAAAATGTCTTAGAAAAATATTTATTCATATAATTTCATTGCATATTAAAGCGAAACTTGCGTGATATGGGCAGAGAAAGAACCCATATTTTTCCAAAAATGAAGAACGTAAGCCGAAATCGCTTCTAATTTAGAGTCATCAAGTTTGATAATTCTGTACGTGACTGATATTCGCAAATAATACGAATGAGTGGCTAAAATAATGGATAGTTTTAGCGAGTCCAGAGTCATATTTTATGGTTGAGGGTATGACGTTTCTCATAGAAATAAAGCTAAATCACAATCGACTGGAATAAGGCTTGGACCGATGGTGTATTCACAATGCAAAGAAATTTGAGTGCAATTGGTTAGAGAAGTTTTTGGGTAACGTTTCACTTCTGTCACGGAAGCTTCGTCAGGACAGGACAGGGAACATGATTAAGTAGTAGTCAACCCCCACCATGATTTGTCCATGCTGCTAAACAGCCAATAGTAAGTCTATGGTGTGTCACGTCTCGTGGGAATGACCAGGATCAGTGGTCGATTTTCATCCTAGTGTGTATCCACGTCAATCTTCTGTGACATAAGTGAAACTTTACCCAGATCGATTGCACTCAAACTTGTTTGCAGAAATCATTCTCTCTGT
>JACCGJ010001382.1:0-15468 GCA_013407085.1 Atriophallophorus winterbourni | reverse complement strand
TCCGTGCTTGCACGAAGTGGGGTTTTCAGCGTTTTCGTACTCATCTGTAATACTTTCAAAACTTTCACACGTACCGTGTTGCGTTTCACGAAATTAATTGAATTACCTACTATCGATTATAATATATATATATATCTATCTATATCAGTGCAATTCAATTATAACTTTGTTTACCACTTATCCACTGTTTCAAGGCTCACTGAACCTAATCCTACTGTCTCCACATGATGACGGAAAGCAGCCAGAAACCGGTTGTGGAGTAAGTGCGGGGGATGGAGTAAGACATTTACTCTACGAACTAAATTTTTAATTTAAACAGAAACGACAAAATTGTTTTGATCTCTGAATCGAATAATCCTTTAAACTTTATTATCGACTGATGTAATTCACTAATTTCTAATAGTTAGAACCATTTGTCATAATGCAATTTGATGTAATAGATGTCTCAGAGCTGGAACGCCACTTGGTCTCAGCATTCAAATATAGAACTAGAATATATAGCAATCATGATGGATGCTGAATATAGTTTCATTTCAAATGCTTATTTGAAATTGCACATGGGAGCTTTAACGCGAAGAATTTTGAGGTTAAAATGATTAAGATACTTCGAATCAATACACGGAACCCCACCTTATGCATATAATTATGTTGGCGGGTAAATCATCAATACGGGAGCAGATTGCTGAGTACGAAAGCTGTAAAAATGCGCACATTGAAATTTCAAGGGAATACTTTGCAAATTCAATGTTCTATCCAGCAAAATCCATTCATTATAAAACTATCAATCTGATTGAGAGGATTTCATAGAAAACGATTCAGTTACTCTCGAAAAAATATACAAGATAAAATTAAGTAAATGAAAAAGAAAAATTTCCATAGGTCTAACAACAAGTTACTTTCGCAGTCTAGTTTTCAATACTACTTATATTTCATTAGTAGCTAACACATTTAACAAATTTTAAAACCAGTTTAAAAATTTGCAGTGCTAAATATTCGGTAGACTAGAATGAATATGAAATATATGGTTGAAATTCAAAATAATTTGCTGTGCAGTGTTTTTTTAACGTTTTACACCCGTCCGGTAGATTTGAGCTGATAAGACCGATTGAGCTTGCTGTTTGCTAAGTTAATAAAAAGAATAGTTGACAGTAGCGGAGTTCTCCAAGATTCAGTCATTGGTCTTATTCTGTTTCTGGTTTATGTCAATGAAGTATCGGGAATTGTTCGATGTAACGTTTCGTTATTTGCGGACGACATAAAGATATGGCGTTGCATCCGTAGCCGAGAAGACTGTCTGCTATTACAAAGAGAAGTTGATACGCTTCACAGCTGGTCGTTGAAGAACAAACTGCCGTTTAACTTCAACAAATGCAGGATCATGAATGTGGGGAATCGAGTAGAGTTCACATACCATATAGGTTCGCCTGTCCTTGAAAATTGCAGTGAAGAAAAAGATTTGCGTGTCTGGATATGCTCGAGTTTAAAAACCTCACTTCAAACTAACACTGCATTTACAAAAGCAACATTTTTCCTCTATATACTTTAACGGGTGTTTGAGAAACTTTCGCGCAACATATTCCTAAGGATCATGAGAACATACTTGAGACCACTCATGGAATACGGTGTGCAGTCATGGTCTCCGTGGCTCATGAGGGATGTTGAACTTAAGCAGCGAATCTATCACCGCTCAACAAAACTAGTTCTCAGCATCCGAAACAAACCATATAAAGAAAGGATAGCTCAACTGAATTTGTTCGACTTTCCCTATCGACGAATCAGAGGAGATCTTATCCTACTTTACAAAACATTCCATACCCCGAACCATTCCTTACAGGATTCATTCACGCGAAGGGATACGAGGAATTATCGGTCCCATGAATATATGCTGGTGGTACTACTTTTCAGCCTGAAGTGTAGAATTTTTTTTACTATGTCCGTGTCTGTTTTATTTGGAACAGTTTACCTTTAACCGTTGATCACTCCACATGACTTTACATGAATTCAAATTGAAATTAGAAGAGGTTTCATTGAATTATTTGTTTAGTTACATGATCTATTTATTTAGCTCATTTTTATACACACGCCTTTTCATTCGAAACACCCTACGGTTATTTTTTATATGTCATACGTTTAGACAATCAAAACTTTGGATTACTTTTGAATTACCTTGAATTCATCCAACGACATGTAACCATTTTAGTTGCTTTATGTAGAGAATTGTCTCATTTTCAGTTCTGCCGCTCAAGCTTACAGTCTATATTGTAAGACTGGGGGTATACATATTATGTATTGTAATAATCTAGTGTCAATGCTGTATCTGCGTTCTCAGATACCGTATAAAATAACATTTGTGATTCGTATATAATACTTTTCCATCTAGGTGCGCCAAAATTAGACGAGTGTTTATTTAATTATTCGTTCATTAACTACTTATATACTGTTTAATCAATTTTGTGAGCTCGCGTGCAAATATTCACGCATAATTGCTAAACAAATTGTTGAATTTATTTGTGTGATATTTTTGTTTGGATCAACTCCAAAAGAGCAACCATAAATGTTTCGCTGCGTTTATCGCGTGCAAAAAGTCTATTCGGGTTCTAGCCTGCAACCAAACGTTTATTCCGAAAAATATTGAATTTGGCGCCAAAATCAAATGATGTTAAATTAAAAGCTAACACAAAGTAGTCAGTTAACTTAAATTCAAATTCAAATTTTTCCCGCGTTAATCAAATGAGAAATTCGGCAAAACGTTTTTGAATTTTGAATTATCGATCGTATGTAATTACCGGGTGTAGTAGTTTAATACTGGACGTTACAGTATATAAGAGAACGCAAATTTTATATTTTGTAAAAAACATCGCAGAATGTTCAATAAAAATCGAGAAGTGATGTTGATTTACCTTCTTAATTACGTGTCAAACATATCTAAAACTTATCCAAGTCACTTTCCCTAGATTGAATACACTTTCAATATTATTCATAGAATTTATGTGACTGTAATTAATATCTAATGTATCAAAGAGAGAAATTGCAAGATGCAATAACCTTAGTGAGCGAGTATGGAGACTACGAGCTACACGGTGTGTTCAAATTAAGTGGACAAGAGAAAGTTCTTCGCAATTCGTTGCGTCGACAAACGAAATTAAAAGAGTTCTTAATGAAAGAATCCCTGTTCCCGACTAGCGGTTTCAACAAATGAGCGAGATGCTTCGCTAATTCGTGTGTTGGGGATCCAATGCCATCCAATATAGGTCGCAGAGGGACTCCCACAATATGTATATTTGGGAGCCCATAGAACCTAGAAGATTGAGCAGATTTTGTTTGTCGTTTGAGTACAATAACGCTTGACGGAGAAGGAGATGATGGTTGGCTTCAATGTAAGCGCCTTGTTAACGAATGTGAACACCACGAGCGCTCTAGAATTAACAAAAAATGCCCTCAATTCAGACGCGTCGTACAAACTTGAGTGTACAACAAATCGTCAACGGTATAGCGATTTGTCTGAATATGAACCACTTCTTGTTCAATGGACAGTTATAGAAGCAAAAGGAAGGTTTAGCGATGGTTAACCTATTTCCAAAGTGTTAGCGAATATGTACATAAAGCATTTTGAAGAGTTAGCTCTAAAAATGAAGCTCTTCGACCAAAGATATGGTGGCGTTATATCGACGATATATTCGTCATCATGAAACGCGACAGATTGGAAGCATTCCATAGTTACCTTAACAACTTGGATCCCAAAATCCAAGTTACAAAGGAGATTGTGTAGATAGAAGGGACACTTCATTCTTGGACTTATCAGAATGATAAAAATAAGCACTACGGTGTATCGCAAGCCAATCGAAACAGATGCGGTCTTGCGGCACTCATTAGCGCACCCTCAAGAAGTATTTATTTAGTTGCGAAAGCGCTGTTCTACAAAGTTGAACGCTTGTGCAGCGATGCCACCGATATGAAGCGAGCCCATCAAGAAGTTAGTCGTCGACTTGCTGATCATGGTTACCCTAAGAGTCAAATTAAACGCCAACTGAAACGGGTTAAATACCCAGCACCTAACACGGTGAACGTTTGGCCTGCAACAGTTTCTGTACATTACGTTAAGGAAGCGTCAGAGGGGATAAGTCGAATCTTAAATAACGCAGGTATACGAGTAACGTATAAAAGGGGTATAAGGCTCCGTTTCTTATTAACGCATCTGAAGGATAAAACACCTTCGGGCTGCGCGACGAATTGTGTATATAAAATCAACTGCAAGAGTTGCTCGGGAGTATATATCGGACGAACATCCAGAGAACTCAGTACTAGGATAAGTGAACACAAAAATCGCATCGGTAAGCAGCCACGCAATTCCAGTGAATATCAATCACTGATAAGAGATTCATCACTAGCTGAACACCTGCTGGACACAGGTCACAGCGTAGATCTTGATAACGTAAAAGTGATAAGGCGGGGAATGAAACCATACATGGAACGACTTCACACTGAGGCGGTTGAGATAACAAAGGCTGGTAAGAATGTTGTTAATAAGGTGGATGGGGCTGATATCTCCACAATCTGGCGTCCGGTCCTGCAGCGGATAAACATTAACGTGCGTGACCCCTAGTGTGCGCACCGAGTACTCAATCGAGCCAATCGGTCAGCAGATGTCATTTACACATAAAAAGACCAAAACAATTTGGGGATTATACGGCACGTAGGGGTGGCGGTGCGTCAGTTGATATTGATCGCGCCTGTCTATCTTAACGAGCGCAGAACCCACCATGGACTGTACAGTTCTTAACCAGCTCAGGATGGTTCATTTAAATGAAACTTAAGCTTGATCTCTGTTCGTACTGACGCTATTGGTCAGACGAAACCTCGGAGTCAGAAACGAACGGTTACCAATAAACAACTCTCACCGATTCATTACAAACATTCGATAAATTTCTTGTCAATTTTGAAAAAATGCTAAAGAACCACCAGATGCCTACCTGTTCGTTGGACCCTGAACCCGTGATAACGAAAGAAAACATGTCAACTTGACAAAAAATAAATTTAAGACAGGAATTCAACATGAAATATATCAATACTAGTACGGGACGAAATACACTATATTCAAGGCTGAAAAATCAATAGTGAACAAGCCAAAAGATTGAACTCTTATCTGCGTGGTTTAGAAAAGTTTTGTTTTATGTTCCGTATCCTCGTTTCTCGCGCTGTTCAACAATTCTTCCAGCAATGTCAACATCTGTGAAATAACGGAGAGCATACAAATTTATTAGGTTGATCGGTAGGAAATATTTATATATACAAACTACTGATTAATAGTTAGTAGTACGTTTAAATGTAATTGTTGCATCATACCTCTGTTATCACCCGAACTTGGTTCGCATAGCGTTCACGTACCCTGGTTGGCGTGACCATTGGATACCGTTTGCGATGAAGTATGTCTTTCTCGACGGTCGCCGCGTCAATGTTGAATAAATTCGGGTTGTTTAAGTTCTTTTCTACCAGTTGAATCTCCTTGAACGTGTCATCAGACATGAGGCGGAAATGGGCGAACTTTTGTCTGAATCGATGAAAGTTATCGATTGATTTTTGTTTGAACACGGATTAAACTGATTTTAGAAGCTATGGCTTATTTAAGTGGTGAATGACTGGTTAATCCACGAAATAGTTGAAAAATGTTAAACAGGTTTTGTTCTTGGTCGCTACTATTGAGTAAGGTCGGCAAATCACCGATTATTTCAAAATATATATGAAGTTGCACGGATTTTTTTCATATATATCCCGTCCTGTTTCGTGCTGTTTGCGCTATCATGTTGGGACAGTAGGAGACTCGGTAAAAAATGTTTGGAAGGTAAAGTCACAATTTTTTGCGGGGCCTTCAAATCGACCGTGCATACAATTAATTTCTCCAAGGGTAAAATACATCAAATATTTTCGGATCAACTGAGGTCAAATTTCGACGTGCACTTTAGAACGAAGTACGAGATACCGGGACTTGCAGTGAAACCTTTGGCCAAAAAACTTTTGCTAGTAAACTGGATCGTATGTCAATCAATTAAGACGGACAAGAAAAATCGTTCAGTCGACAAATTGTAACTCGATGTCGGGACATGTTTATCATTTTTTAAATTTGTGGTGAAATTATTGTAACAACTGAAAATTCGTGTGTACGAATAAAGTTAATTTCTTCTTCTTCTTCTTCTTCAAATTCAACAACAAGCGCACAGACGTGAAAGTCCGCACTCCGTAATCTCTAGTAAATGGGCTTATTATTTGTTTAACGCGGTAATATGCTGTGTCTAGTTTACACATTTAAATGAGAAATGGATCTTACGATTTGATTGGGTTCATCTACTTTTTCTTTATGCTTCATGACCGGATCCCTGTGTACAATCAATTGCTAAGAGAATCATTCGAATGTTTTGAAGCCGTTTTAAAGCCGGAGATTGACGAGCGGATTGGCAGAGCAGCCGTCATTCTGTCCCGTTTGAACTCTCGTGTTTGGGGTAACCGCAAGTTGACTGTAAATACAAAGATGATGGTACAAAATGCTTTACTGTCCGCAGTGAAACCTGGACCTCCCACGTGAGACACGAACGGAATCTGAATGCTTCCCATCTACGAAGCATCCGTCGTGTGTTGAACATATCGTGGATGGAAAGAGTGACTAATGCTGAAGTGCTTATAAAAGCTGGTCTACAGAGCATGTTCACTATATTGCGACAGCGCCGCCTGCGCTGGTTAGGTCATATCTACAGAATGGAAAATGTTCGTATTCCGAAAGATCTACTCTATGGTGAGTTGCAACTAGGAAGTCGACCATTGGGAAGACCACACTTGCGGTACAAAGACATTTGCAGAAGAGATATGAACGCTCTTGGCATTGACCCGGCGCGTTGGGAAGAACTTGCTCTTGACCGCTTACTTTGGAGGCATTGTGTAAAGAGTCTTCTGCAAGCTGGTGAGGAACAGATACAGTTCTTGGCCGTTGAACGCAGATCACGCCGCCGGCGTGCAACTGACGCAATACAACCGAGTTCTGACTTTCGTTGCCAGCGTTGCGGGAGAGATTGTTCCTCCCGAATCGGACTGTTTAGTCATCCTAAAAGCTGCAAAACTTGAAAATTCACCCGATTGTAATGTACATCCATGGTTGACATCGACCGAAGGAGGCCAACAACAACAACAATTAATGACTGGACCACCCTGTTAGGAGGACACCCTCTTAACGAATAAAACAGGACCGAGTGCCTGAGCGACTAAAGTCCGCAACGCACAGAAATTGTTGTTGGGTAATCCATGTTGTACCTTGACAATATACCCCATCTTCACTAAATTCAAATTGACTAACTCGCTCATGAAAACCAACTTCTGTCGTTCCTACTATGCACCATCCCACGATTATGGTGTACCCCCACACGTTCACTCTGTTGTTACCATATAAATACAAACCATGTCCACGGTCAAACGCACACACTGGGCGCTTGGACCTTGGAATCCCGATCAACGTTCCATTCTGGTTTTGTTCTGTTTTCCTAACTGCTAGGCTATGAACAACGTATAGATTGATAGAACGCAACGACCGTCTCTGCACCAACATCGACGATCCATCCATTATGACACCCTCATATTGCTTCGAGATATGTCTATGATACACGCGTATACACAGGAAACGAATGTTTCACGGTATTATGGAAACCCACCCGGTATTTGGAAAGTTACGCAAGCACTTAGTGGTTTCTCTCTGTCGTAAGACGATGGCGGTGGACATGGGCGTCAATCACCTCAAGATTCAGAACGACACAGAGTATGACACGTATATATTATATCTTGTCACTTAGTATATTTTCTTTCTAAAGTCGGTGGCGTTGCTTACGTTAGGTAACTGAGAAGTGTGACTGCTGTTTCAAAGCCTGAAGATGGCACATAACACGATTCTAACAGCATAAGTGATCCAAAGCTAGTTGCTCTCATCAGCTTGAATAGATAACCAGAGGTTTCTCATATTTGTGACTACTCATCCGTGCCAAGTCCATTGTACTATTCACAAAGTTAATCACGCCGGTCCATAACGAAAGCACTGGAGTCGAGTTTCGCTCTTATTTGAGCTCATCAGCAGTGCATATCCACCGCTTCGGGGTGGGGTTCGAACCGCCGACCATCACCATTGTAGTCCAATGCCTTAACGACCTGGGCTACCGTCCACCGTTTGACAGATCGCAATTAAGCGTTTATGAACCGTTCTCCAGACTGGCATATTTGAGGTTTCCTAATTGGTTAATAAGCGCCTTTGCAGATCAATTCTAAGCGCTCAGAACGCACATAATTTTAGGGTAATCAAATAAATCATCCAAACAAAACTCACAAGATGGCGAATCGCATGGCATATAAAATTCTATTCTTCCACGTCTTTATAGGGACAGTCACATAGAGCAGGCTTCGACCTGTGCTCATCAAACCGTAACAGATTCTGAGTGTATGATATATTCCGGCAGGGAGTTCCAAGTGATACGGTGCTTACGGATGCAATACCATATGGCTACGGTGAGTAGGAAGTCATTTTATTCGACCACGCGTGAAAAGCTTGATCCCCTTGCAGTAATAATCTATCCAGCCTAATCACCTGCGTGATATCTTTCTTCCCAAAGCGTCATACCGACGGAATGGAAAACTGGTATAATCTCCACAATTTTCTAAGGTGTGTCAATAAGCGAAACCTTAGGGATGTCGAGTCATTGCAACTACGTCTATCGCAAAACATCACAGAAATTATCACCCCTGAAGAAAATTTTCGGTAGTTTCTCAAAACAGACAATTTCCTGCATTATAAATAAGTTCATCAGACCCACGATGGAATATGCAGTTCAAGCATAGTTACCATGGCTCAAAAAGATGTTGCGACTTTGCAAAGAATATAAAATCGAGCTATCAAACTTGTCGTCGGACTCAGCCGGAAAGCATACAATGAGCGAATCAAAACCCATGAATTTATTCGATTATCCACGTCTTCGACTCCGGGGTGATTTTATTTCGGTGTACAATATTTTGAATACCGCAAATCACCCTCTACAATACTTATTTAATCTACGTGGCTCGCATAAAACAAGAGCTCACACATTTATTCTAACTGTCCCTCACTCGCGACTCAAATGTAGTCGACATTATTTTGGCGTGCGAGTTTGCTTCACTTGGAACAATCTACCCGATTATCTCGTAAACTTACCAAATCAGTAGATTTTCAAAAGAAATCTTGATGCCTCTTTGACCCTAAACCCGTGCATCGAATAAAACTATACATCTTGACGCTACCTATCTGCATTTGTCAACCCACCAATCGAAAACAATTTCTGCCCTATGGATTTTTATCTGATTCTTGAACAGCTCAGTAAGCAATCCATTCCCTTTTTCACTTGTTTTGTTATTCGTAGTTCCCATATTATTCGGTGGTTTTCTGTGAAGCTATAAGCCTTTTAGACCATTAAAACTGAATTGAATTGATAACCAAGTTGCGCTTGTATGCCACTGTTGGGTAAGGTTGGTACAACCAACCTGTTCAATCACATGAGCCCCACTCATGTAAACTTGGTTTAAAACCCATAACCATGAATATAAAAGCTCATTTGCATGCATCTCCATCACACACACACCCCACGACCGGTTTCGTGTTATTTGCGCTTGAAACACTGTTTCAAACAGTGCAAACAGCACGAAACCGGTCGTGGGGCGTGTGATGGAGATGCGTGAGCAAATGAGCTTTTATATGAATTGAAATGAATTGAATAAGTTTACTCCGGATGCGTGAGAACTCTTAGATTGCGCCTTGAGAATCTTCTATGGATTGACAAATTCTTGGAAAATGACATCAACTTGGCGTCACGATGATCAATCCTGTCAAGAAGTTCAATATATATCTGTCATCATGGTGCCTAAGCTTCTATTGAATATTCCAGTAGACATAAGTGTATTCAGTATCCTATTTAAAAATATTCCAGACCGATCGGGAGTCCATAATCATGAAAATAAAGTTTTCAATGAATCGGTTATAGCAAGTTTTTGGTAACGTTTCGCTTCCGAACACAGAAGCTTCGTCAGACCAAGGGTGTCGGTACGAACAGTGCTCAGGATTAAATGGCATTTCCTCGACCAATCCTGAGTTTTCTAAGCTAGACACGGGATATCAAGATAATTGATCACACCCCCTAATTGCTGTGTTCATCCCTAATTGTTTATTAATTGCACAGGTCAGCGTCTGTTGTCACACTGCTTAGGTAATCATGTGCGTATTAGGTGTGATGTTCGTTAATCCTTATCCGCTGCAGAACCGAACGCCAGATTGTTGAGATATCCGCCCCATCCACCTTGTTCACCGCATTCTCCCAAGCCTTTGTTATTTCAACAGCCTCGGCGTGAAGTCTTTCCCTGTAAGATCTCACACCCCGTCTTATCACTTCCACGTTATCAAGATCTACGCGGTGTCCAGTGTCTAACACGTGTTCAGCTAGGGCAGAATCCCGAATATTCACTGGGATTGCGGGGTTTCTTTCCCACTCGTTTCCTGTGTTCGTTTACTCTAGTGCAGAGTTCTCTAGACGTCTGCAGAATGTAGACACCCACGCAACCTCGCATTCGAGAGTGAAAATCCAGAATACATATTTCAAGGAATTCAAGACATGGTATGATTCATCACAATCTGTGTGACAATGGCATCTCATACAGATGCTACAAGAGATCAAAACACTGCGATCTTTATCCCCGCAAGTCCAAACAAGTTCTTGAAATTCGATTTGCTAATTGTGGTGCTAAGATTTGTGAAAGCGTAGCACATTACACTTTTTAGAAATAAAGGGTAACCAATCTGTTTGAAGATGACTGTATATGAGGCACATATCCCTAGACCAGGACCAGCCCGAGATATCGTGCTCTGCACTACCGACTCAAAATGCGTTTCTGCGCACATTTTTTCAAAACACGACTACTTAAATTGAGTAATAAGTAGCTACATTTTAAAATTTCACATCTTGAGTTGAATTTCGTCGTTTTTGACAAATGTTAGCCGTATATTTTAACAGAATTGACAAGTTTTTCTACCCAGACTTTAAGATGTGATCAAATGATATTCTGTCGGTAAAACGTACGACAGTTAGATTTTCCTCACAATTATTATAAGTTCAACTATTGCCATAGATTTAAAAAGTGGGATAAAGTAAATGTTCATTCAGTCAAACAAACGCCAAGCTAGGAGATGACTTTTTCGATGAACTTACAATTGCACGGGCGTTAGTGTTGTCTCATGCTTGCTGAAATAATCGTCTGCTTGTCGTTTCAGCACATCCAAGGATTCTCTGCATTTGTTGAGCGCGCTTTTCAAAACTCGAATATAACTTGACACTGAACCCTAGAAATGAATGCGGGAGATATTATGGAGGAATGGGTTGGTTGTAATCCGTTTGCTTTAGTGAAAATATATTTTAATGAGTTTAACTACTGAATAAGACACGTATAATATTCATGGCATCTGAATGAAAACCTATGATTTTGATACAGCTGATAATTCGAAAGATTATTGGAAATTCATTCACTAAGCTTAGAGTTACACATTGAAGCGAAATGTTTCTCTAGTATGATTTTCGTTAGTATGACGTTTCTGGTACAACAACTTCCAATAGGGGGGTAATTACGATAGCCCTACAGAACCTACAACGGGATCTCGATATGATTTACACCTGGTCCCTAGGCAACGAAATGCCACTGAATGTTTCGAAATGCAGCCTATTGTTTCTCAACATCAAGTTGAGCAAAGAATATTATCTCGGTCGTACAGTCATTAAACCCGCCTCCTCCGAAAAAGATTTGGGCGTGATTATTCAATCTGACTTAGGAAACACAATGCAATGTCAACTCACTGTCCGCAAATCTGAAAGAAACTTGGGTCTAAAATGAGATAGTCCTAGGTTCGTTTGACCCCAACATTGTCTGCAAATTAATTCCAACCTACATCCGTCCTCATATCGAATATGCTATACAGACATGGGATCCTTGGTTGGCAAAAGATCCTCAGCTAATGGAAACTCCACAGAGCAGAGCGACAAAACTCGTCCTGGGACTTTCTAATTATCTATACGAAATGAGAGCTAAAATATTGAATTTGCATTCGGCTCAATACAGACGGAAACGAGGAGCACTAATCTTCGCTTGAACATTGCTTAATCAAACAAAGCATCCTTGCGGTCATTTGTTTCATCTTTCCTATAACACACATCTGCGAGTTCACCAATCGAAACTTTACCAACAGCATAGCAGGTTGAACTGCGACAAATATGCATTTTCCGTTCGCAATGTGGAATTGTGAAACAGTTTACCTACTCACGTTGTACAATTTGGAACCATTAACGTTTTCAAGAAATCATTAGATGTCCACATGGACAAGTATGTTTTCCACGTTGGATAATAATCTCTAACAATATTTTGATATTGTTACCATCCAACCTGATGTACATTTTTGTGGGTCTTGTAAATCAAAGCTTTTTACCCGCATATCATCTATGAATAAATCATATGGATGCTTCCGTACATTACCTTAGTAAGTGAAGTATTTATATTTTGAACGTGTCGGTGTCGGATTTCCCAATTCAATGCGAGCTTTTGGTAGGAAATATAGACAGAATTCACCGAAGCCAAGGACGGTCCCAAGCCCGTCTGAGAAAGAAGGAGGGTTGGGCTTAGGGCTAGCAACCCTATCCCGTAAAACCTACATTGCTACGGAAACGATGACAACAGATCCGTGGATCGGTCATGTCTGCAGGATGGATCCAAGTTCGCATACGAAGGTAGCCATGCACTGGCATCCGCAAGGTAAACGAAAAAAGGGACGGCCCAAGGAAACTTGGCGCAGAACGTTGGAACGCGAACTACATACACAAGGATTCACGGTGCAGACGGCAACGGAAGCAGCGACAGACCGGAGACACTGGCGTGAAGTTGTCTTCGCCTCATGTGCCACCCGGCACGGAGTGGACTGAATGAATGAATGAATCCACATATAGCTGAACCGTACTAACCCAAAATAACACTGATCAGTGAGAAACGATTCTTTAAAATTCTCACTGGTTTTGTGAGTTTCCCGAGTGATTACCCCGGCGCTGTGTCAATGCCAAGAGCTTTCATATCCCCTTGTACAAACGTCTTTGTACCGCAAGTGCGGTCTGCCCAATGGTCGACTTCCTAATTGCAACTCACCATAGAATAGATCTTTCGGAATACGACCATTTTCCATTCTGTAGACATGACCAAGCCACCGCAGGCGACGATGTCGCAATAGGGTGAACATGCTTTGTAGACCATTCATGCAATCGCCATGTACATCCATGGACGAAAATCGACTGAAGGAGGCCAACACACACCCCGGCGCTACGCCGACAAACTTTAGCAAGATAGCTTGTGAGATGATTAACGATCACAGTTCAATACTTCTGAGCTTTACAGAGTCTACCAATATGAGCGATCGTGTTAAACAAATACACGATTATAAAAAATGGTTTACATCGCCTATATGATTGGAGCACTGAAGTCTGGTGTGTGGATAAATTTAAGATACCATGGTCATCAAATTATGACGGAGCATCTATTCTTAAACCAACTTTTCTAACTGGTTTTAACCCCAGTGATCTTAGAATAAGCACACGAAGGGCAGTTTCATGAACACAAGCCGAAATACTGCAGCTCAAATTGCATCAAAGCGTTTCAAAAAACTACTACTTCTGTCAGGTAATCTGCGGGTCGGATAAGTAGACGCCTTTTCGCAGCCCATAAATCAACCCTGCTCATAATTAATTTTCTTCACACTTTTGTTTCCAGTCATCAGGGAACCCTGTTAATTTATATTGTTACAATATGTTGCGATGTAGTCGAAGAATATTTTACGCGCATCATGTATACCTCGGCAACAAACAACCATTAGAACTAACATTCAAATAGTATGACTTTACCATGACAACAGACTTCCATCGATCTCACCAGGCTGATTTCCCATGATTATTCTATACCTTCACACGTTCACTTTGTTGTTGCACTGTAAATACGAACTATGTCCTCGACCAAATAACTTTGAACCTAGAACTCCCGATCAACGTTCCATTCCGGGCTTGTTCTGTTTTCCTGAGTGTCAGATTAAGAACAACGCATTGATTGATAGAAGGCAACGACTGTCTCCACTACATCGTTCGCTTTGCACTTTATAGATTTTTACCTTTGTGGATTTTACGGCGCCGTTGAAGAAATTTCAACTATAATGGAATTGAACATCGTACCTGCCGAAATGTCGTAAACTTTCTGTTTCAGGCCGCAGGCAGACGAAAACGGAGCTTATTCGGACTAGAAGGTGGTTTGCATTTCGAAAACTTGTATTCAATTAAACCGTTTTCCTCTTATTCGCTATTAGTATTCTAGAATAAAGCAATCTTCTAATGTATTGTGGTGCTCACATCCTCATCCTTTACACTTCACAACCGGTTTCTGGCTGTTTGCCGTCGGTAGGTAGAGACAGTGAGATCAGGATCAGTGAGACTTGAAACAGTGGATAAATGGTAAACAAGTGTATACTTGAATGCCACTGTTGCATAGGGTTCGTACAACGAACCACGATGTTCATCGATAATCCTAACACACGAGTAGCTTTTCTATACACTAATACACGGGCCATAAATCGTTTGATTATCATAGTGATGTTAAGGTATTCAAGTCCCATCCCTTGTGAAGATATTCTCTGCTGAAGATCTCAAATAAGTGTGAAACTCGAATCCAGCCATTGCATTACGAATCGTCATGATCAACAATGTGAATATTTCAAAGTATTAGTTACTCATAAGTAGTATCTGGAATGTGAGTGATCATGTAGCCGAGTGTTTTAAAAGCTAACTCGTCAGAAAAGAAATGATTAGGTACAAACCGCTGTGAACAAATCTTGAAGTGGTAAACAGAGTTATACCGTGAAGATGTCCTTATATTCTTCGTACACAACTAACCGTTTTCTGGACCAAGTAATGTGAAACAACTCAATAACCATCTAACCATCCTTCGACACGATAACCTTAAATCAGATGTGTTGTGTTGTTCAAACCCCCCGTAGTCACATCCCAGTCAAGTATATACAGTAGGTTTGAGAGAACCTTTCGAAGAATGGTGAATCTATAGACATAGTTGATGGAAACAAATTGCTAGAACCCGGCGTTGAGATGTAAGTACGTGTGATGTGAGCTACACATTACGTAAGGAAGTACTACACTATATTAAATGGTATAAGCGCCTTGAGCGCTTGACCAGGAATCAATTTGTGGTTTTGTGTTTGAACATTGCGGTACATTGTACGAAGTCTATGTAACAGTGGCATTCAAGTATAACTTTGTTTACCATTTATCCATTGTTTCAAGGCTCACTGAACCTAATCTTACTGTCTCCACCTGATGACGGCAAACAGTCAGAAAC
>JACCGJ010001381.1:12348-28663 GCA_013407085.1 Atriophallophorus winterbourni | reverse complement strand
ACGTATATCCAATTTCCGTAGACAAAGGGTCAAAGCCTTTTTTTATTTTAGTGTTCAGACTTGAGATGGTATTCCTAACGTTTGTACAACGGTGCAAAAACTACGTCTGCACACGCGATGTACATAATCACCTCTGCATCCATTCTTCCTTTGGTTTCTATGACAACGCCAATGCAGCAGAAGCTGTCAACAATTTTTTAATTCTTTCCATCTAAAATAATGACCCCGCGATCGCTTGTGTTAGACTCTAGGAGCTAACTTTTTGTTTCACTTTATTCTTAAGCCCAAAGTGTGCGGAGGTCTCAGCCCCAAACTTGGATTTTTCGTGCATCACTTCGTGTATGTGTTATATCTGTGATGTGCTACTATTGGCCAGCCTTGGGTTCGACTGAACACACCCGTAACTGAACTCGTGCATTGAACGAATGAATGAATAACACAATGTTTGTACAGTGAACGATAATCACAATATGCACTTACGATCGATAGTTCTTTCACTGTCTATTCTACAGGAAGACAACCTCGTCTGCAAAAGTCAGATATTTTGCTCGAATTCAATTGTCCAATCAGAAATGAATTGAAGACCACACAACCACAGAATAATCGATATTTTATACCTCATCTCGCCGCTGTGTTAATTATCTCTCAAAACTTTATTGTGGTTTTTGAGTGGAGTTGACTAACGTTTTCACCAAAAATCGTTTCAACTAACTCGGAAAGGCTAATTTAAAGTGAAAATTAGTCACTAATGCAACAAAATACACCTGTGACGTTACTGGTTGATATATATGTAAGCTATTCGTAGGGTTCCCTTGCAGATTATATTGAAACCGATGGTTAAACAATGGAAAGCTAGACATAGTTCACATGGAACATATCAGTCTGCAAAACCTCTCGGAATTGCTTAAGAGGTAATTCGGGTCAGCATAAATATTTCATTTGAACAAATATGAATAGTTCAAGGAATGTGAATCCTGAACTTACTGTCCCTACCTGATGAGTGCAAACAGCACGAGACCAGTCGTGAGGTGCGTGTGATGGAAATGCATGCAAATGAGCTTTTTCGTTCATAGTCATGGGTTCAAACACTGTTTACATGAGTGTAGGCACATGTGATTGAACAGGTTGGTCGTAACAACCTTACCCAATAGTGGCATACAAGCGCTCCTTGTTTACCATTCTTCCACTGTTGCAAACGCATGCGGATCCTGATCTTACTGTCCCTACCTGATAAGTGCAAATAGCACGAAACTGGTGGTGGTTTGTGTGCGATGAAAACGTTTAAACGTTTCGAAAGCCTTTCCGCTTGACCGCATTTAAAAGTGATTTGTATGTTCAAGTAATCGAGTCGGTTAGCCTTGTCAGCTTTATCCATCAGTGGTTTCATATTTTCAGCGTTGCCCACCATCTATTCAGTGATTCAAGGTGATCAAAATTTCCTATTTGATTACTGTTAATAGCACAAAAATACTCTTAAGGTGAATATGGTGGTAATGCCTGTATATTTAAATATTTTAATAACAAATAATCACACAGGAAACCTTACCGACAGAAGTGTAGAACAGAAGCGTTTGAATCAATCGCTGCATGCCTGTCGAATTGAATAAAGACATTGTTTACGATACTCCGCTGTTAGCAGAATGCAACGATCGGATCAATGAGCGTTTATAAACAATTCTTGCCCACGTACTTTCTGGCTCAATTGCGATTGGTTGTTTGATCAGCACTGAACGATACTCTAGAGGGCGTCTAAATTGATACAAAATATCTCTACGATTAGGTGGAGATAGGATGATAGACATAAGGCAGTCGGGCGGGAAAAATTCACTCTTCCGAACAAAACAAAACACTTGGTGCAGTAGGGTGTTACAGCGGGAATCCCGTTATCTCCTGGCGAGTTACCGTTGTAAAACACTCAAAATCTTCTACTTCGATGGGACAACGCAAATAAATTAGCAACCGGATCTTTGTACTTATGATTGATGTGCTGTTCATCAACTGATCGAAATGCTTAAACCATATAGCTATCTTATTATGGAAGTCAAATATCAGCTACTCTGTTAAATATCTGAAAATCGTTCCAAAAGTGCACCTTCCATATGCGGTTTTCTAAAGTCTCTTTATTGACTGAGGTTTCCAATTCCCATGCGATATATAAGTATATCTGACGATCTTCAAGTGCGGATCGTGCAGCTCCTCTGAAGCACCATACATTCGAGCATCTCTTTCTTGGGCAGAGAGTTTGATGGTGTTATGAGAGATCTAGTCTCCCCAGTCTGAGTAGCGGCCTTCAGTTTGGTCCACTAGGGTATCATTCCCATCCAACTGCTCGGCATTATCAGCTATGAGCTTCTTTGCTTGATCTGATTTCACTAAGCCTGTCAAGTTTTAGCGCCTCCTGTTGATGTTGCTTTGGCGGTTTAGCAGACAAAGTTGGAGCTTTGCGCGAACAAGTGTGTGATGGGAGCCTAATGCATTTCCTGTTTCAGCCCAACGATAGGACTTATGGCCCAGCCTTGAGGACATCCAGCGTGCTCAAATAAGGATGAAATCGATACGAAATCGATGCAGATTTTACTGCCGATGTTAGTGAATAGCGCATAAGGAGTACAGGGTCTAAGAAATCGCGCATTCATAAACTTCTTGTAGTATGAACAGTGAACGAACTATCGATCAAGCATCAATCAAAATCGATCGAAAGTGCATATTGTGATTATCGTTCACTGTACATACATTGTGTGATTCATTCATTCGTTCAATACACGAGTTCAGTTACTGTTGTGTTCTGTCGAACCCAAGGCTGGGCCAGTAGTAGCACATCACATATATAACATTTCTGCATGATGTAAAAAACAGATATTCACAACAATTATTGATTTATCTATCGGAACAAATTCAGTGTTAGCACAATCGAAAGATCTTCATAGTGGAAGCGATTTTCAGTGTTCAATAATATGACATTATGAAGTTTCAGTTTCAGTTTCCTTCGTCTCACTCGCGGTAGTCATGGTAGTGGTACCCGTCTGATGTACGACATCTGCTGAGGTCTCGTTGGTGAATCCGAATGTTTCCTCTTCATCGTCCGAATAGCCATGGTAATAATCATCGTAGGTTTCATAATCATCCTCTGTCGGATATGGCCATTGATCATCATTAACGTGTTCTTCTTCTTCTTTTTCTTCGACGCCGTCTTTCTCTTCGGTCTTCACACCGTACACCTTGAGCTGTTGCTGTCGTAATAGCTGTTCCGTTAGCTTCTTCCGTGCCATCGCGATACCGATGGCGGTATTGTACACATGATAATTGTAAATTAGCAAAATAAACCACAAACACGTCACACAAATCGACCAGCCTGCTAAAATGATGAGACCAACCAAAATGTCGTTCACGGGAGGGATCTTATTGGTTGATTTTTCGACCTTGAACCGATATGCCAAAAATGGAACTTTAGACCAACGCGCTGGGTTTCTTGGATCTCGCAAATAGCATTGATATTCAGCCTCGTCACCCAATTCCACATCGGTTAATACCAAGTCACAGTTCTCACTCATGTAGATACGTTCCAACATCATTGTTCTCCTCGTGAATGAGACGCCAGTATGCGTCCGCCATAGAATATCTGACCTGGCACCAGAACATGTGGCAGGCTTATCTGGATGACAAGTCAGACGAACGACTTTGCTGTCTTCGAGAACAATTTTCTCGACTTTCATGAAACGCACGTCCTCGATTCCGAGTAGACCGGTTTTCAAGCGGGTCACATCTCGATCTAGCGCCAACTGTATCAGATCCATTGGGTTAAGCTCCCGACAGGCGACATCATACTTGATTGTCGCGAACAGACCTCTTTTTCCCCAAGGAAATATTGTATCGTTTAAAGATGGTAATTGTTGAAACATGGTGTATTGGCAAGGCGCGAAGATGTCTGTTTGATTGAAATCCACGGGGAATCCAAGTTCATCTGCTTTATGCTTCGCGGCCAAACGACGTATTTCTTGATCTTGAGCATCTGTGGCTGAGTGGTGGCTCACGAGAAAGTCAAACGCTTGTCGGATTACGTTGTAGACAAGCAGTGCCTCGGGGTGTACTCCTTTGATATCGACACCTTCCAAGCGAAGTCTAACCATGCAGAATCGGTCAGCTCTTACGTGAACAGATCCACATTCCAGAACATGCGGTAACGTGTTGGATACTTGCGATGTGAGGTAGATTGGGTGGTAGTATGCATCCTCGAAACCATCTACTTCTTCCAACTCTTCATCAACCAGTTTTTGAAGATGTTCCATTTGCTCAAGGGATTCTACAACCGGATGCATTTGTTCGATAACTCTTAACTTTACTGGATCGGCAATATCAGAATACGGTGCAACTGTATCAACATGATACCAAATGCGATTAGCTGGATTGCGCTCTAATTCCGGATTCATGCACACGTATGTACCCAAATGCTGCTTTGTGTAAAACGTTTCGAAATGCAGCGTTTTTGATTTGTCAAGTAAACAAGGAAGCATACCATCAGACGAAACAGGCTCCAGCATGTTCGGGTTCAAGATCCACTCGATTCCTGCAACGGTCATTTGTGAAAGAAACACCGTTCCTGATTTGGAACGAGGAATCCAGAACCATTTGAATGCAGTGGTGTTTTCATCTTTACAAATTTGGCAAGTCAAGTCCAGGGAATAGTTGGAGTCAAATTGAACCAGCACTGGCATGTGCTGTTTTGCAGAAATATCATGACGGCGTGTCTGACAAACTTTGGCATCTTCTATCAGTTGGCTGTCTGGTTTATCTTTGCAACGCTCTAGAGCGCTTTGTGTCACACCACTTAGGTACAACCAACCAACAATAAGCGTTATAATCATCCTACTCATCGTGTGCGATTCAGACTCACGTGATATATCGATCGCAGTCAAGTTGAAATGATCAGCTGATAGTTGATGGACCAATCAGATTAGAGAACGTGACCGGAGCTTTGGCACACAAACGTATGGCTTTTAGAGAAGCGTTACTGTTCGGGTCGATGACACAGGTATGGCTGCTGGTCTATCTCCAGACAGTTGGGATATGCTTTGTACTGGGTAAGCTATAATAATGCGAATGTTTTTAATCACATTCTTCGACAAATATGTAGCGGATGTAACACAAACATTTTTTAAAGTTAACAACCCCTCAAGATGCAAGGAAATTTGAGTGCAATCGGTTAAAGCAGTTTTTGGGTAACGTTTCACTTGTGACACAGAAGCTTCGTCAGATCAAGAGTGATAGCCAGGACAGGGAACATGATTAAGTAGTAGTCAACCCCCCACCACTGATTTGACCTTACCGCTAAACAGCCTATAGTACGCCTACAATGTGTCATGTCTCGTGTGAATGACCGGGATCAGTGGTCGATTTTCCTCCTAGTGTGTATCCACGTCAATCTGATACAAGTGAACACGGTCAAGGTCAGTTGACAGAGCGGCCCACATACGTAAAAGTACATACCTAACGGGGCTAAGGCTATTTTTGAAGAAAAACAAAAAAATCTAATTAACTAATAGGTATAACATGAATAAAAACGATTTACTTTCGCTTCAGTGCCGAGCGCCAGATTGCGGAGATTTCTGCCCCATCCACCTTATTGACTCTTGATCTGACGAAGCTTCTGTGTCAGAAGTGAAACGTTAAACAAAAACTCCTCTAACCGATTGCACTCAAATTTCTTTGCATTATGAATACACGATTGGTCTCAAACATATTCCAATCGATTGATAACCCTTTAAGATGTTTAATGACAGGCACATTAAGCAAAGCTAGGTTGGATGGCGAATAATTTGGTAATGGAGATCGAGTTTGTTATTCCGAGCAGTAGTGTATGGATTTATGTGCAATACGTTTTACATTATGAATCTGTGGGCTGTAACTACGTGTGGTACAAAGGAGTGTTCAGACGAGATATGAAGGCTCTTGACATTGGACCTACTAGCTACTGACAGCTCAATTTGGATGCATTATACTGAACGTCATATACAAGCACAAGCCTGATCCAGGCAAAGTGCCGCACAGTCAGAGACTATACGTGGGCTCAGATACTGTCAGGTTGCCTAGGCCTAGATAAGCTGGATAAGAGAAGACACTGCTTTCGGCTGATGAACTAAGGTCGCGCTAACAGTGGGCAAGTGACTCCGATAGACCGAGTACTGTCTGTCGCTGTGAGCACCGCGGGTGAGATTGATACTCTCGAAGCAGACGTTTTAGTCATTTGAATTTCTACGGAGCATGAAGTTGCTATGTGCGTGTGTTGTACATCGTCCTAAGGAAGCCCAAAATAATAGTTTTACATTTCGATTTGAGATTGACAATATCTTCGAGAAAGAAGCAGCGTTGTTCCTAAGCACCCAAATTTTGATTCTTGAGGTATTTGTACTACAGGTACAGTCTGTCCGAAAGTTGACTTCTTGATTTCAACGGTGCACAATGTAGATCGCGTGGAATAAGGCCTTTTCCTATTCTATAGTCATGACCAATTCAGCAAAGATGACTCTTGTTATAATACAGTGAACATGCTTTGTATACCAGCATTAGAAAACGCTTCTGAGTCCACGCATTTATACGCCAGATGTTTTGTAAATGGATGGTGTTGATCTTTATTTTGTGTCATATATATATAATATATTAATGCATTAATTAATGTATTAATGTTCATGTATTAATTTCCTGAGTCATATTTTTACCCTGTTCAGTCTTTTTGGAAATTAATTATCTTCATATATTTTGAGCAAAAATACATGCGAAATCTGGGCATAGTTAGCCTTACGTAAAATAGGATACGGCGTGATATTATTATTACTAAAAAATAGTGACACAGTAGTGCGTTGAGAAAGCGATCATCATCATCATCATCCTCCTCCTCCTCCTCATCATCATCATCACAGACAGCATTACACCGGTAGCAGGTACTGAATGCTTAACTGCCACACAACCATGAAAAAGTAAAATCCTAAAAGATGGGGAAGGGTGGGACTTAAATTGCTACGGCTTCTATAGAAGAGTAAATAAAAAACAAACTGGGAAGAGGTGCCTACACCTCGGATGGAACATGTATTCAAACAAGTTTCGTGAACGAGTAGAGCGACATCAGCACGGCAGCTTCCTTGCGGCTTTTACTGCCATGCATCATAACAAGCTATTCTCGTCACTCCGCTTGACAACATACAACGTTAAGCAAACACTCCAAGAAGATGCTCAGCGCAAGACCACCTTTGAACACGGTTTCGGGACATATACTGAAGCGATATCTGATCGCGAGGACACCAGTCTGCAAGACGCGCTGTGCCGACTATGGAAAGATTGCTAGTGAGAGTTTTTAACTGCCTATGCCATGTGACGGTTTGGCTACCCCGAGATTTACGCCAATCAGGATGTGGCGTCGCAAAAAGAATCCGTTTCGGAAGTCGGTGGTCCGGCATCCGTAAAACGTGACCCAACCAGCGTAGCCTATGTAGGTTGATCTGCTTCTTTATATCAACATTACTACCGAACAACTTATTTCAGAGATTGTAACAGCTAACTCCTAGAATGTTGCGGAGACATCGGTTGTCAAATACTTGGAGACGCTGGATGTGTTCTTTACCTAGGGTCCAGGTTTCGCACCCATACAGTAACACAGCCCGAACTGTCGCTTTTTAGACTCTACCCTCGAGTAACACAGACAGTCCTTTCTGACGCCAGAGGTGACCTAGGTTGCGGAATGCTACGGTCGCTTTAGAAATGCGTGCCGAGACCTCGTCATCTAACGATGCATAATTATTGATACAATTACCCAGATACGTAAAAGGATCTACAATTTCAAGCTCCTGATTGTCAAGTAATAAGGTGTTGTTTGATGAGTCGATGTCCTGCAGCAGAACACTGCACCTAGAGGGTGCAAAACGAATTCCAAATGCGGACTAGCTTGTTCAGTATCGCCTGTGCATCTGTGTACGAGTCAAAGAGCAGAACTATGAGAAAGCGATACGCAGAAATACCCAAAATATTTACACCATATGTTCACGCGTTGAATACCTGCACCTTTTTCGGAGAGCGTTATATTTTTGTTTGGAATACCCTACCTCAACACGTGGTTCGCTGTCTGCCATTTGCCATTTTAGAACGAATTTGAAGCAACACATTCTGAACCAGGCATTTGGGTACACGTCAGATACTAGTATTTATAAAATTTTCATTCACGTGTTTATTCTTCAAGGTAATAAAGCGTTCGATTCTTTAACCTCATGTATCCTTGAACCTTTGAACAATTAACCCGTGTTTGGTCTTAGTCTCTCAACAAAATCTATCCTGTCCTTCAACGTTTTAAGGCATCATGTGTCACAATTCTACATCAGCTACCTTGAACTTTACGCTGTGTCACTCCTTTTACCCTTCGAAGTTCAAAAGCGTGTACATATCGATATTTTATTCAAGTTTACAAACGTTTTTCTCATGCTTAATGCAAGGAAATTCGATAAATCTCAGCTGGAAACCACCACAAGTCCAACTTCTCGCAAAATGAGCTACGGTATATCGAGTCCATAACTGGTCAATTAACCTTACTTTACCCCAAAGCTCCTACCTAACACCAGAGACAGAACAAATCATGTAGCAGTCAGAGCAACAACAATACTACTTACTTTTTTTCAGCGACCACCAAAACCCGAATTCCAACGTGCGCTCCAATCAACCCCGCACGTGATCTGGGATCCGGTGCACTTGATCAGCTGATTGACGTTATCCTTTCTCAGTTGTTCACTGAGCAATCCGTCATTGAATTCCAGGATGTGATCGATACGGGACAGCATTTAAGCCTTCATCATTTGATCCTTTATAACATGGCTACCATCCGTCGAAGATGTCCAGTCCGTTTACGTACCAATGACCCCAGCGGTTGTCACCTTCGAGGATTCATCTTGGATGCCTGTTTTGGATTTGAGCATTTGTTTGCAAACGTGACACTACGATCTTGGATTCCTGGATTCGCCGATTCGGTAGGTCTTTTGTGTTGAGTTCAAACACAAGGTTATATAAAATGAAGTTCACCGCTGAGCAAAAATACCCAGGCCCATTTATTTGTGAAAATTGCTTAATCTCTAGTTTACAACACCTTGATCAATCCAGTTTGTAAGTGCTGGACTATCCAGGATGCGAGGAAGTCGTTAAGTTTACACGAAAGTTATCTTCGAAGGAATGCGGTAGCGTAGCTGGTTCTTATCCGACCTATTGAAAGTCCAACACCTGAAGACATGGTCCTTAAGGTCAGATTATCTGGATACTCCACCCTCTGATATCTTGATGCAAAGATCAGCTAATCCGATGATTTGATGTGGTTCTCTCGGAGTAATTGTAAGTACATTTTGGTTGGTGGAGTTTTTTCAGGTTCTGTTGATCGCAACAAGGTGAATAAACCGGATTATGGCATAAACGGCAAACGATTGTAAGTGCTAACATTACTAAAGTAGGCACAGTCTGTCACCCAGGTTAAGTTCCAGCGATACGATGTCCAGGGGTATATCTTAGAGCGGCGTTTTGTCGTACTGTATGAGTGCGAAACTTGTACACATTCAGCACCTCCATGTATTCGATAAACACTATATCCGTAGCATTTTGGGTGTTAGTCGTTAAGATCGCGTGCGGAACAGCTAGGATAAGTGAACACACAAAAATCGAATCGGTAAGCAACCACGCAATTCCAGTGAATATCAATCACTGATCAGATATTCAACACTAGCTAAACACGAGCTGGACATAGGTCACTGCGTTGATCTTGATAACGTATTAGTAATAAGGCGTGGTTAAAACCATACATTGAACGACTTCACGCTGAGGCGGTTGAGATAACAAAGGCTGGAAAGAATGCAGTTAATCTGGCGTCCGGTTCTGCAGTGGGTAAACATGAACGTGCGTGATCCCTAGTGTGCGCACCGATTACGCAATCGAGCTAATCGGTCAGCAGATGTCATTCACACCTGCCAAGACGAAAACAATTGAGGGATGGTTGTGCGTCAGTTGATATTGAGTGCGCCTGTCCATCTTAACGAGCGCAGCACACACCATGGCCTGTACAGTTCTTAAACAGCTTAGGATTGGTCAGACGAATGAACTTTAAGCTTGACCTCTGTTCGTACGGGCACCCTTGGTCTGACGAAGCTTCTGAGTCAGAAGCGAAACGTTACCAATAAACTACTCTCACCGATTCATTACAAACTTTCTTTGTTCATGGCTATAAACGTTGCTCACAATCCAAACCAATTTGTGAATCAAGCTGTTTTCATTGGTTATGAAGAGTGTCCAAGATCCAGTCAATCAACGATTTGAGCTACTTTATTGGTTAGAAGCAATGCCTCCCAGCAATTACCACCAAGCTTTGGTTTAGCCTTACAGACGCTGCTCCATTCTGGATAAGGCTTTGACAAGGAGCAATTTTACTAAACGTGTTGTGCTTGTAAATCATTTTAGATAAGGTTGGCACTACCAACCATGTTTAACCACATGTGCCCATGCACATGGAGATGGGGGTAAATTACATGAGTACGAACAAAATGGCCAGTAATATGAATATATTCGAGACCGATCTATAATCATGAAAAGAAAGTTTGCAATGAATCGTTTAGCGCAGAATTTTTGGTGACGTTTCGCTTCTGAACACAGAAGCTTCGTCAGACCAAGGGTGTCGGTACGAACAGAGTTCAGGTTTAAGTGGCATTTTCTTGACCAATCCTGAGTTATTTAAGATAGACAGGCAACATCAAGACAATTGATCACCCCCCCTAAATGCTGCTTCAATCCCTACATTGTTTATTTAGCGTGCACGTGCGAACAGCGTCCGCTGACCCACTGCTTACGTAATCCATGTGCACATTAGGTGTTATGCACATTAGTCTTTATCCGCTGAAGAAACGAACGCCAGATTGTTGAGATATCCGCCCAATCCACCTTGATCGCCGCATTGTTATTTCAACTTCCTCAGTGTGAAGTCTTTTTCTATAATATTTCACACCCCGTCTTATCACTTCCACGTTATTAAGATCTACGATGTGACCCGTGTCTAGCACGTGCTCAGCTAGAGCAGAATCCGGAATCAGTGAATAATACTCATTGAGATTGCGGGGTCGCTTTCCTACACTGTTGCCCAGTTGCATGCAGTTCCATTATACACAACCCACGACCGATTTAGGGCTGTTTGCACTCATCATGCATGGACAGTAGGATCAGGATCCGCATGTGCTTGACACAGTGGAAGAATGGAAAAGAAAGCAGCGCTTGTATGCCAACATGTTCAATCACATGTGCCCATACACATGTAGATGGGGTTAAAACCCATGATCACGAACGTAAGCGCAGCTTGTTTACCATTCCTTCACTGTTTCAAGCGCATGCGGACCCTGATCCTACTGTCCCCACCTGATGAATGCGAACAGCACGAAACCGGTCGTGGGTGTGTGGGTGAGCAGCACTTTGAAACCGTCACATAACGCCACAGCTGTCTATGAAAAGACGTCACGAATACTGCTAATGCTAAAACGCGTGTTCGGGAGTTTCACGAAGCAAACAGTTCATCGGATAATTATTACGTACTTGAGGCCAACCATGGAGTATGCGGTTCAGACTTGGTCACCCTGGCTACAGAAGGACATCAGACTCTTGCAGAGAATATATCATTGGACCACCAAGCTCGTACGCGGTTTGAAGCACAAACAATACGAAGATCGTACTGCAAGTCTCAATCTATTCAACTCTCGTTACCGCCGTCTTAGAGGTGATTTGATACTTATGTTCAATATACTGCATACCCCCAACCATCCCCTAAATCAACTATTCACGCCCAGAACCAGCCGGAGTCACGACTATACAGTACTTATTCCCGACTCGAGACTAAACTGTCGAAGGTACTTTTATTCGGTACGTGTATGCTTCACCTGGAACTCCCTACCTTGTAATGTTGCACATTCACTCAACTTGGATATATTCAAATCGAATTTGGACAATTTGGACAACTTTGAACCTATATATTTTACACCATAAAAGCTTTGAACTTTGAAAACAGTTTCTGTCCTATGGATATTTACGTGATTCCTGAACTGCTCAGTAAGCAAACAAATCCCGTTTTTCTACCCATGTTATTCGTAATTCCCATATTATTCTGTGGTTTTTTAAGCTATATGCTTTTTAGACCATTAAAATTGAATTGAATTGAATTGAATTGTGTCCGGGATGGAACTTCATGCAAATGAGCATTTTGTAGCAATTTTAATATGCTCAACATTCACACTTCATCCACTGATGTAGGTGTTGGCCTCCTTCGGTCGATGTCAACCATGGCTGTACATCACAGTCGCATGAATTTTCAAGTTCTACAGCTTCTTGAATGACTAATCAGTCCGATTCGGGAGGAATAATCTATCCCGCAGCGCTTACAACGATAGTCAGAACTCGGTTGTAGGGCGTCAGTTGCATGCCGCCGGCGTGATTTAAGATTTGTGATTTTATAGCGGCAAAAAACTGTGAAGCCTCACAAATACCAAAGCACATGAAGTATTCGTTCACGTAAAGTGATAGCATATAATGATGTATTGTCAATTATAATCAAGTTGAATTCTAACCGTGACTCAATACACAGGTACAATGAAATCGTTTTGTAACAAATAATTGTACAAATTTCGAACGCATCTCTCGACACAGGCATAAAAATATCGGCGACAGTCAATACGGGAATGTGGAGTTTGTTATTTCACTAAGTGGCCGTAAATATGTCGCCCCTCACGGTATTGGAAAAAATCTTTTCAACGAATAGCACCTCAAATGAAGGGCGATCTGCTTCTCTATGACTCAATCGAACGAGATAAACTAATTAATAATATTGAATCGGCCTTTTTTAATCGATGAATTAGAATCCATTTTGTAAGAACTGTATTTGACATTGAATAAACCAAACACTGCTGACCTTTCTATACCCAGGATATTCAACATCCATTCACAAATAAATGTTTTCCAGCCCCTTGTGGTAAACGTGAAATCAATAACCGTCAATGTTATCGCGGAGCTCTTCGGTCCCATCCCAAATTCGTACAAATACGCACCACACATCCCTGTTCAACATCCAGTGGCGAGGATAATTGAGCTCAAGACCATCCACTGGTCCGGGGTTTCGATTTATCCTCAATCCACCGACGTGGGGAAACAAATGTTGCTGTGGATGTTTACAACCACGGTGAACGTCGTCCGGCAACACGTCATTGGACGCATTGATCAGGAGGTCAGGAATCTGTTGAACACACAGTTGAAGCACTTCAACCTGAAACCGTTTTCCATCAAAGCTTCCGGGGAATCTAGCTGGGACGAGCGTGACGAGTTACAATCGGTGATACCTAAAAATAACGTAGCTTTCAAACTTGGTTAGGAATTCTTTGTAAATTTTGGCTCGGGAATATACAAAAGACTCCACGTTTTATTCATTGTGTGTGGTTGGGAAACAGGGGAGATTTTGGGTTTAGGCGTTGGACAAAATGCGTTTGAGAATAAAGTTACCACCATGAATCTTGACCAATAGATTACCATGTTGCTTACTTAGCAGACCGCTGGGTTACTGATATAAGTTTAGTATGGTTGTAAGTGGAGGTGAGACAAGCGCTCATGAATAGAGCAGTCCGTCCCCAAAGTGGCCGAGCATTCTAGAAAAATGTGCTTACCCCGATTAGCCCTTATGCTCAGACATGAAACTGCGTGTTGCAGCAGGGCAAACTGTTCAGCAGATGAGATCAGATTGTAGCAAGCATGGAGAGGACTAGTAAAGCGTGCCGGTTAAATGCTCCCTCCGGGGAAAACGCATGAGCTAGAGTTCTCAAAATGCCCGATTACAACATAAGCGTACGAGGTTTTTTGATATAAGCTGATAAGGTGGTGCAAACTAGTCATCTATATCAAATCAAAATTCTAATATGTGACAATAAAATTCCACATAGCACATTTATATTTCCTGATTCTTTATGACGCGTGACAACGAAAGCCGCGAGGAAGCTTGACTAAGTTATTAAATGATGGTTTGTAGTATAGTCAGTAAATAAACTATCGATCGAGCATCAATCAATATCGATCGCAAGTGCATACTGTGGTTATCGTTCACTGTACAGACATTGTGATATTCATTTATTCAGTTAATACATCCGTTCACTTACCGTTGTCTCATCCCAGTCGCCAATTGGTAAATCTGGGATGTGCTACTATTGGCCCAGCCTTGGGTTCGACAGAACACAACCGTAACTGAACTTGTGTATTGACCGAATGAATGAATATCACAGCGTGTGCACAGTCAACGATAATCACAATATGCACTTACGATCGATCTTGATTAATGCCCGATCGATAGTTCGTTCACTGTCTATACTACAACTCTCTAACCCACAAGCGGGTCAGCATTAGCGCATTACAGATATAACATGGATAATGGGTGTACTCCCATCTTGCACGGTAGTTCCGCCACTAGAAAAGATGACATCAGCGTATTTTCTTACGGAGCAATAAGGCCTTAAATTTTACCAACTTTAGATTACGCTTTCCTGTGTGTCGTATGGCATGTTGCAGGATCTCTTCTGTGTGTAGAACAAATGGCTTCTAACTAGTAAATAGACCGCGTCCAAACGCAGGATTTTAGGCTGTGCGATTGAGTCGCTGACTGTTAGTCCTTGAGCAGTTTTCCATTCTCTCAGTAGCCGCAATTCAACATTGATTCCAATTAAATTTATGTCTTTAACGACCTGCGTGCATTGCTACTACGTTTGATTCGTGGGATATCTTCCAGTAGTGTTCCATACGAGAGAATGCGGATGGTCAAAGTATTGAATGCTCCCATGTTCGAGTAAGATCTTCAGGATTTAGTAATTGTTTGAAAGGACGATTTTCGGTGTGAATCATTTGGAACATAATGTGAGGGTTGATGATTAGGTCAAATCGATCGAGGCAAAATCACGTGCCTTGTTTCAAGGTTGTATCAAGGCTTCAAGGTCACGAGATCCAACATTAATAATGTCTCTGATTCGATCCTGAGGTCTAACGCGCATTACACGTACCCACGAATTTTACGGTTCACTTACACTTAATCGTCAGACACAATCACCGGATATCTAATCCCCGATTCACTTCATCCACAGTCACTTAATCCTCAGTCACTTAATCCCCAGTTTGATAACTTCTGAAGACTGTCAAATACATTCAAATGAATTCATTTAACAGGAGAGATATGTGATTGATGTCTCGGCGCATATCTCAGCATACTTCCTCTACTGTTTGATATGAACCCCAGCACTTGCTTGAAGAACTGAGGCCGTATGCTGTCGGCAATCCTTTCACAAACCGTTAAGAAATGTCCACATGGTGGGATGTTGAAACATCAAACATGGCGTCACTTGGGATGGACGAGAGAGTGCATGTTGGGTCTTTCCTTCTTATACTGTTTTGATGCCTGTTGAGTGCCCGCGAGATAGCACTTTCTAAGGCAATGTCATTAGAGTGCCTAATGATAAACCGAATGTGACCGAAGTCCGTGAGGCAGAGGGGGTTGCAATAATTTCTTACATTTTCCCATCATTTTAGCCACCGCATTCTTCGCCAAAACCTTTTCTTTGTTACACTCGTGATTGTGAAGTGCGAAATTACGTACGACATCATCGTTAGATGCAACTAATCTCGCTCTACACTTGTGTGTGACAAACTTACTACATCTCCAATTAATATCACCATTATTTAATTGTTTCTCGAACCAAAACTCGTTTCCCATGTAAATTAATGTCCTTCGGACTTTGCTACTTCGACCATATTCAAGAGTCATTGCACACATTCAAATATCTTCTTATATTAAATCTCATCTTATATACATTCCCTAGGGATGAAGTGACTTGGGGATGAAGTATCTGACGATTAAGTGTCCGACGATTAAGTAACCGGATACCGAATTTTACCATGCGTTTACTTCGTATGCACTGCTGCTAAAGATATTGCAGTGTCAGGTTTGACATTCGCTCTTGGAAAGGCGAATTCTTGTCAGATGAGATCAACTTGGTTGGTTGTCATGGAGTTTAGATGGTTTCCAGGCCTGCATCAAGTATTTTATGACAAGACGAATATATATTTCAAGCATTCCGGCTAGGATTTCAGCGTAAAGTATTTTAAATTCCAAAACTCACTGAACCTGATCTTATTGTCTCCACCTAATGACGGTTGACAGTCAGAAACCGGTAGTGGAGTGTAATTTCGTGGGATGTGAACAACACATCACTTTGGTCAACCATAAGCGCCTTGAGTGCTTGAC
>JACCGJ010001381.1:0-11348 GCA_013407085.1 Atriophallophorus winterbourni | reverse complement strand
GAGTAGAGAGATGAGAAGTGCTCTACACATCTTTCCATCTGTTGAGTTTTTTCGATAATCGACCTACCAGATAAAGACTTAATGGGAGCCGTTTTAAGTTTGTTTGGGCCAATGGCTCTCTTAATCCCATCATATTTTCGAATGTGTGCACAATTCTAAAAGGCATTGTCTATTTTCATTGGTTTTACCTACACCGAACCTTTCGAGACAGTTTTGCCAAGACTCGTAATCTACACCAACTCTGACATTGAAATCACCCAATACCACTACACAGTTTTCTGTGGCACGATTTTGAGGACTGTTGTGAGGTTATGATAAAAAGCGTCTTTTTCAGCAAGCGTCGCAGAGAGCGTCGGCGCATAAACGTTGTATAACGTAATGGTACCAGTAATGAACCTCAGATTTAAAGTCCAAATCCGTTCGCTCCCATTGCTGCTCGGTTCTATTGCTTTTAATATGTCGTTTCGCACGGCAAACCCAACTCCATGCAGCCGAGGTTCATCGGGTCCTCTTCCTTTTCAAAAAATGTGTAATCTCTTTCTGTTAGCTTTCCAGTGTCTGGTAATCGCGTCTCTTGTAGGGCAGCCACGTCGACATTCAGCCTCTTTAGCTCATTGTTAATCACGGCGGACTTTCTTGACCAGCCATTACAGATTTAAAAAATGGATGGATAGTTATTATCGTTCACAAGCCTTAAACACTCATCAGTTAAATTCTAGTCACAAGTCGCATGTACCCTTGACCGAAACACTGTCACTACTTACCGGATCCAGGCGCTTGGAGCAAAGGTCACGCTGGTTCCATGTCACTGTCGGGTGAACAATCCTCACAGTCACAGCTGGATCGATCTATTTCTTTGTCTGTGGGTTGGATCTCGTGACGCATGTTAGTAGCCTGAATTAAGCTCGCCGGTTGTTCGTTGAGTGTTTGATCGACTAGTCGACTTGGCTGATTCAAACTTGTGCTTTCTTCCCATCCCCCGAAATTACACTCCACTATCGCTTTCTGGCTGTTTGCCGTCATCAGGTGGATACAGTAGGATTAGTTTCACTAAGCCTTGAAACAGTAATTGAATGGTAAATAAGGTTATACTTGTATGTCACTATCGCATAGGGTTCTTACAACGAAACACAGTGTTCAAACACAGAATCACATAATGATTCTTGGTCAACAACTCAAGGCGCTTATGGATGACCAATGTCTCCACCTGATGACGGCAAACAGCCAGAAACCGGTAGCGGAGTGTAATTTCGGGGATGTGAGCAACACATCACTTTGGTCATCCATAAGCGCCTTGAGTGCTTGACCAAAAATCACTATGTGATTCTGTGTTTGAACATCGTGGTTCGTTGTACGAAGACTATGCAACAGTGGCATTCAAGTAGAACCTTGTGCTATCTTCATTTAACAGATAATCCACGATAACTCGCTAACAACACAAGATAGAACACAGATTGAAAATACGTAGCTCCATGCGATGTTTGCAATGAGAACAAAAAACGCAGGATAGTTAGCGATGGAAAAAGTTTCGCTTGCGTGAGAAAACGGAGATATTTGCGTGGAATTGGTAGCTCTTCTGTAGATCGGCTGACAAAATCTAAACGTATGAGTTTTGATAGCTAACGTCAAGTGTGACACAGAATTATAGGAATGGTATAAACCCGAATTGCTTCAGCCAAGATATGACCACTAGAACCGAGTTTTACCTATCGTTGCAAGCGCTGCGGGAGAGATAGTTCCTTCCGCACTGTTTTGTTATTCGAAAAACTGTAGAACATGAAAATTCATGCGATTGTGATGTACATCCATGGTCGACATAGACCGAAGGAGGCCAACAACAGTTCTAAGATCTGTCCGGATGTGCAATTTCATATACGGTGTTGATTGTCGATGGTATATCGACGCTACTGACAATAATGCTGACTGGATGGAGACTGATCCCACGGTGATCAGAGCACTAACTTCGAACACCTTTTGGAATATGGGTATGATAACCAATTCTTCAACAACACAAGCACTGAACTCGATATGGAAAGTTGAAAGAATTGTCGCGAGATCCAAACAGCTTTCACGTAGCTCCGTTACAATAAAATCCGCCTAATTGAAGTGGATCGCATGCAAAAAAGAGCCCGCTGGCTTGCTTTTGTTGGCGTTTCAGACTCATGCTCCCCCAGGAGAACACACAGCCATTACGTCGAACCATGTCTTCTGGTAAATTCAATTCCTTTAAGTGCGACACAGATGCGGATTCAAATCTTACTTTAACACGTGACTTTATCGATTGTGTGATTTTGACGCACAAGCTGAAAATAATGCACGGAATAATTCTGTCAATTGTACTATTACATCTGTTATCATGTGGTCACTGCTTGGAATATTGCGAATCTTATAAACCTACAGATGCTCATCTACGGACGCATCCCGCCTGTGAAACAGATGCAATTGATTCCGCAAGTGTGCGTCACCATTTCGTTCTGTTGGATCATGGGCCGACACCCAGGTCGATTCGATTACGTTGTCATGAGTGTTACGATAGAATATATGAGATGCACGTATGGAAGTTTATCCCACGCGCAGAAAGTCGTGATGCCGTGAAAGTGCAACTAGAATTCGAATACGGTAATTCCTATTTTCTGGACCAGCAGAAACTGAAAGATGTCCCTACTACAAATGAGGGCAATCAATGTATGACCCCCGAACGTGATCTGATCCTCCGTGATATCGATCCAAATGTGTTTGCTGGTATTTATGTTTGCGTATCCCCGAAACAAGACACAAGGCCAGTTCATTTTATTTGGTATCATGTGGATTTTGTTGCACAGATATCGCCAGTCCAATTTCATTCGGATACCATCAAACATGGGATTACCACCGTGGAATCAGCGGAGCAGTTAAAGGAACTTCAACAATGGATTCGACAATCCAGTTTGTCGTATGTGCCCTGGGAAGACAAAACCAGCGGACCTTTTCGTTTGACGAGCCTGTTAGACGAAGATGATTACACCATCAAACCTTGTCAATTGTTAAAAATTGGCATCACACGGCAATGCTACGTGGAGATTCCCACCAAGGAACCGGAACTATTCGACACTATCGAGCAGCGCGAAGCGTATCGATTAGTGAGACGTGCGTTTGAGTTTATTGTCAAAGCCCAGGGATACACGATGTCTAGCGGACGGCGTATCCAGAAAATTGTTCGGAAACAAATCCGTAAATTGTCTTACGATTTTCATGGAAACGAAACGCATATGTACATTCCCTGTGGTTACTCTCTGTTCCAAATGTTTGGGGTGATCCACACAGCATTCAGCGGCTTCCCACCACGACCACATCGCTTCGAAGAAACGTACTTGGTGTCTTGCGGGAAACCCGACTTTAGTGAGTTGATCGAATTTGTTCGAAAGAGCGATTTCTCACAACTCAACGTCACGATACCTTCGTTAATCGATTTCCGATACAATAAAATACAACGTCTTGTGCTGGAAGGTGAGAAAGGCGTGCGCTTGCGATGCCCCGCGGATCATCCTTTGAATTGTAGTGGACCGTATCCGGACGCCATCTGGCGTTCGGGTAACGATTTGACGTTTGACAAACGAAGAAGCAACGAGGACAATGTTTACGTCACCGAGACGTGTGAGTTGTTTTTCGAGCAAATTCACCGCTTCGATTTGGACATTTATTATTGTCACCTTCGAGATATGAATTCTCTCACGGAGGTGTGGTCACGAAGACCTCGAATAGCCTATCGCATCCAGATGGAAGGCGGCACTGTTCGATGGCCACGAGAAACGGATATCCTCGTAGGTTTGGTGGTTCTGATCATATGGTCAATTTGTTTGGGTGTGTTGTGGGTGATGCTCAGTTTGTACGACTCGGTCACAAGAGAGTATGCCTTGTTCGAGGCCACTGTCAAACAAGCTGGAGGTCGTATTGCGAGATTGAAGCAAGTGTATTCTCCATTTTCTGACGAAGATAAAGCGCTTTTCTTCAAAGTGGTGCCACAAGAATGAAACAAGCTCTCTGGTGGTCAGAAAATTGAAAAGATGGACTACTCATATTCGAAAAAAAATATTATTTTGTCATCACTTGATAGTAGAAAGAAATCGAAAGTTGATGACTCAAATTTGTTTGTTTTGATTGTGAAAAGTACAAATCATGCTCGAATGAATGAATGAATAAAAGCACAAGCCTGATCCAGGCAAAGTGCCGCACAGCCAGGGACTGCACATGGGCTAAGATACTGTCAGGTTGCCCAGGTCTAGACAGATATGAGGAAAGACAGAGTACGCAAGAGTGCGGAAGTAGTCTCTAATAATGGGCTACAGAGCATGATCAGTGCTGTCTACAGGGGCTCAGTTATGTCAATTGACTATACTGAGTGGAATCCGCATCTGAAATGGAAACTGCAATGAAGATAGGAAACGTTTGAAGACTGTTTCGTCTTATTCACATCGCATCTTGGTAGGTGTAGTTTTCTCACAAACCTCAGAGATTCTTCAGGGCAGCTGATCGTGGACCTTGAGGGCTTGGTAACTAGCTGGGTTAAGCAGTTCAATCCTCCAATAGCCATCAGTACATTGATCACTGCCTCAGTACAACGCTGAGACTACCAATATAACTGCGATGCCCCATTATAGTACGAGATTTCAAGTGTTTTGCGACGAATAAAGAACGGGAAATTCTCACAAAAGCACGAGATTTGGGTTAAACTTTTTTCAATTCGATTCAATTTTAATGGTCTGAAAAGCATATAGTTTTACAAAAAACCACAAAATAACATGGGAACGATGATTAATATAACAAGCAAAAACGGGATTCAGTTGCTTACTGAGCAGTTCAAGAATCAGGTAAAAATCCAAAGGGCAGAAATTGTTTTCGATTGGTGGGATGACAAATGTAGGGGCATGGGGTCAAAATGTTTAGTTTTCTTCGATGCACGGGTCAAGGGTTATAAAGGCATCAAGACTTCTCTTGAACATCTGCTGATTTGGTGAGTTTACAAAATAATTTCGGTAGATTGTTCCAAGTAAAACAAACTCGCACGGCAAAATATGTCGTCTACAGTTGAGTCGTGAGTGAGAGACAGTTAGAGTCAATGTGTGAACCGTTGTCTTATGCAAGTCCGTAGATTAACTGAGCATTGTAGAGGGTGATTTGCAATATTCAAAATATTGTAAAGCAAAATAAAATCACCCCGGAGACGACGGCGTGGATCATCGAATAAATTCGGGGTTTTGATTCCCCATTGTATGGTTTCCGGCTGAGTCCAGTGACAAATTTGGTAGCTCGATGATATATTCTTTGCAAAGTCGCAGCATGTTTTTAAGCCATGGCGACCATGCTTGAACTTCATATTCCATCGTGCGTTTGATGAACGTATTTATAATGCGAGGGATTGTCTGTTTTGAGAAACTACCGAAAATTCTATTTAGGAGTGACAATTTCTGTAATGTTTTGCGATGGACGGAGTTGCAGTGGCTCGACATCCCTAGGGTGTTGCTTATTAACACACCCAAGTCCTTTTGTTCCATGGTTCACGAGATAATACTAGAACTCCACATTCTTTCCAAGGTTTGACATGTGACACTTGGAAATTGAAGAATAGGCGGTTTTTTAGGGACCAAGCGTGGAGGTTGTCCAGATCCTTCCAGAGCAGTTCGCACTCTACCGGCTTATTTATCCTCGACAGCACTGCTATATCGTCTGTAAACAGTACTATCTTACACTTAATGAGAGCCGGTATGTCATTGGCAAAAAGTGCGAATAGGATTGGTCCGAGGACGGATCCCTGAGGCACTCCACTTGTCACGGCTACCGACTTCGATAGAGCACCGTCCACAGAGACTTGAACAAACCGATCACTCAGGTTATTTTGTAACCAGGCTAATAGTCTGCCAGTGATACCACGGCGTTGCAGCTTCTACAAGAGAAAACTGTGGTTTACGCGGTCAAATGCCTTCGACATATCGAGGTAACATACATGGATGGTATCCCCAACGTCTACTGCTCGAGTCTAATCATCAAGGGTAAGGAGAAGGTTAGTAAGGCAGGAGTAACCCTTTCTAAATCCGTGTTACGCTACCGAAAATAGCTTATTTTCTTCAAGGTATTTGCTCAGTTTGTTTTCCACGATCCTTTCGAGCACCAACAAGGTAACAGGCCTGTAATTTGCGGGCTCTGAACGCGCCTCGCCTTTGAAAATCGGGGAGATTATACCGGCTTTCCAGTCTATTGGTATGACACTTTGATAGAGTGTTTGGCAGAGTAACTCAGTCACAGGTTTGCAAAGGAATTGTGCACAATGCTTGAGTATATTTGGGGTAATTTTATCAGAACTAGTGGATTTTCTGGGAGTAGTCTAGTTACCAGCACCTGTTTTTTGGTAATGATTATTGTGTCCAGTGGTACAGGATGCCTTATTTCTGGATCCATTTGTATATCAACGCCTTCCTTCGGACAGCCATATTCCGTATTTTAATCCACTGCCGAGTGTGACTGTGGATGATGATTCTGAATGCATTTTCACACCGTTTAGGTACGATTGCTGAGTTTGAGTTGATTTCCCGGTTAAGCTAGGTCAAAATGCTGGACCACTGATCTTTTACTCCGATTTGCCAATCGTTAATCAAACTTAAGGCGTTTGACAATTTAGATAGGCAGAAACTTCTGATGATTTTTGTTGTATCGTTTGTTCGCTCTGCTCGACATAGTCAAAATTCTAGACCAAATGGTCACTCGAACCTAGCGGACAATCGTATGTAATGTTTTCGACAGAGTCTTCTTCGGTTGTCAATATCAGATCGAGCATTGAAGGCATATCTCTCCCTCTGTATATTGTATTGCTTTCAACGTGATTATACAAGTGAATTTCGTCAAAGAGCTGCTGGAAGATGGCATCTGTGAATGGCTGAGAAATTATGTTAGTCTCCATTAGGTTAGGCAGATTAAAGTCTCCCGTGCTCAAGATTCTGATATGATATCTCGAGGCAATCAAACGTAGCTTGTCGAATAGAGTCGTATTATACAGTTCTGGGGCTGCTAATGGAAGATAAGTTACACCGATTCAAGAATCAAGAATCAAGATTTTATGGTGAAAAAAGCAATCGCTTTACATGTACGATTGGATGACAGCTATAAAATATACAGAGGATGCAATCAAAATTCTATTGAGGTGTTTAGTATCTGTGAGTTCATATTCGGTGAATATACAGGCTCGATAATGGAGTGCTCTTTGATATAGGCATCCAGTTTCGATTTGAAATCAAGGATCGTAGGAGCGTTCACAATATCCTGTGATAGTGAATTCCACAGAAATAAAATATGCGCCGAGAAGAAATGACGTCTGCAATCGACTCTCGATTGCGGTATACCGATACAACTTGAGTGACTCCGTGTATTCTTAGGAGAACTAACTGTTATCAAATTGTGGAGAGTATTTTATGTGTAAGGATCATGTCGCTCCTTACTCTCCGTTGTGTAAAATCGGTCAATCCCAGCATGGCCATTCGCCTGTAGTCGTGTTGTTGTGTTTTTTTGGTGCGAGCGTGTTCCCGTCGCCAAGTCTGTTGTGTTTTTTGAGCGAGTTCCGGCTGACCCAACACTCACGAAAGTGGTAGAAGACGACTGACAGAATGCATCGTTTTATTTACAGTCATTTGTATATATATGTACAATTAATCAACTAGATGAACGAAAGTGAAGCCAAGCTACTGAAGCCAAGCTGCTATATTGATTCAAATCGGTGAGTTATGTTCACTTGATTAAAAACGATCAATGCTTTCAAATCAGTGCGAGTTTTGGCGTGCCTAGATTGAACGACCTTGACACCTCCCCCTGCGAAAAAAGGACGTTCATCTTCGGTCTATGTACGCCTTGTTTCTTGGATCGATTTGAAATGGTTGAACCATTGTTCTTCTTCGTGTTGGGTATCTTCTTTCTGGAGTCTCGTTTGTGCGATGTTGTTCAGCAAGACGGTTGTTGACTCTTTGCCTTTGTTCATCAGTGCCGATAGGTTGGTCTACTTCCAGTAGTTCGTTAAGACTGTGACTGGGAACAGATGGTTCTTCGGGGCAGAGTCTTGTTCGCATTTGGTTTGCGTGCCGAACAATCTGCTTTCCATCGGCCATGACTTCGTACAATACCTTACCGCGTCTTCTCGTTACGACCGCTGGTTTCCAAACCAACCCGTGTTGTCGAAGGCATGTAATCCATACGTTTTCGCCAGGCCTGAATGATCTTCGGCGAGCGCCGTTGCGTCGGTTGTATTGATTTTCCATCTTCCGATTGGGGATCAACTTTACCGGAGGTCTAGGGTACATTGCATCAAAGGTAGCCCGGAGTTTTCGTCCCATTAGAGATTCTGCTGGGGATTGACCATTCGGTGAATTCGGGTTTGGTGTAATCCGGTAACTGAACAAGAATTGATCTAGAATGCTATCCAGTGGTCCTTCTGATTCAGCCTTCTGAAGTGCTCGTTTCAGAGTGTCCACAAATCTTTCAGCCTGCCCATTAGATTGAGGGTAATATGGTGCCGTTCTGATATGATTTATCTCGTTCTGAATGCAAAATTCTGTGAACAGCTTGGAAGTGAATAGAGAACCGTTGTCGGACACCAAAGTTTCTGGGAGACCATGCTGAGTGAAGATTCGTCTCATCGTTCGAACTGTCTGGGCTGCAGAAATGTGGTTCATCATAGTTACCTCTGGCCATTTACTGTATGCGTCCACCATGACGAAGAAATGCACTCCTCTGAATGGACCAGCAAAGTCAACGTGCACACGTGACCACGGTTTTATTGGCTGCGGCCAAGAGTGTAGTTCGGTCTTGACAGGAAGTTTTGCTATCACAGCACACTTGGAACAAGACCGGCAAAGATCTTCTACTTGTTGGTCTAACTGGGGCCAGAAGACGTAACTTCGTACTAATGCTTTCATTCGGTTTATCCCGGGGTGACCACGGTGAAACTGACGTAGAACACGTTCACGTAAGCCCTCTGGAATCACAACTCGATCCGCGAAGAAAAGGCAAGAGTCTGTTTGCGAAAGTGAGTTCCTTCGTCGGAAATATGGGGTCAACTCACTGTTTGGACATTTCTTTGGCCATCCTTTTTGCAAGTAGGATAATACTCGTTGAAGTATTGGATCAGATTTTGTTGCGTTCTTTATCATATTCGACGTCACAGTGAGTGATGTTCCCAAGTGAGTGGACGAGAAGGCTCCGTCAATATCTGCGGTGAGGGCGGCGATCACTGCGTCTTCGGGTTCGACCTTGTTCGCATCAATAAGGCGTGAGAGGGCATCAGCCTGTCCGATAGCCTCGTTCGTATGTACTTAATATCAAATTGATAGCCCAGAAGTAACGTAGCCCAACGTTGTAAGCGACTCGCTGTATATATAGGGATACCCTTCTTGGATCCAAATACTGTTAATAGCGGCTTGTGGTCTGTGAGCAATGTGAATTTTCGTCCGCACAGCATCTTGTGGAACTTTTGAACTGCAAAGACTATGGCCAAAGCTTCCTTTTCGATTTGGCTGTAATTCCTTTCTGATGGAGTGAGAGCTCGCGCAGCGTGTGCTATTGCCTTCTCTGATCCGTCTGGGAAACGATGGGAGATCACTGCTCATATCCCATAGCTAGAGGCATCCGTTGCGACTGTGATCGGCAAGTTAGGATTGTAATGTGTCAACAAGAGGTCTGATGTTATCAATGCCTTCAGTTGATCGAATGCTTGTTGGCATGCTTCGGACCACTGCCATTTGACATCTTTTGACAGAAGTTGATTCAATGGCTGCCGTAATTGGTGCATATTTGGGAGGAATTGACTGTAATAACTTATCATCACCAAAAAGGATCGTAAGGTAGGGAGGTCCGTTGGATGTGGTAGCTCGGCGATCGCCTTGGCATTGTCTGGGTCTGGGCGCCAACCATCTTGATCAATGATAAATCCAAGGAACTTTATCGATCGCATGAATAGGCGACACTTTTCTGATCTTAGATGAAAACCATATTGCCTGATTCGCTCAAGAACTGTCTCAGGGCGGCTTGTGAGTTCTTCTGGTGAGGCTCCCATTACAATGATGTCATCCATAAATGCTGCTGCACCTGGAACTCCGGATAGAATAGTATCTATCACTTGCTGGAAAATTGCGGGGCCGTTTTTACGCCAAATGGCAATCGATTAAACTGGTAAAATCCCTTGTGTGTGTTGATAGTAAGCAATTTTCTACATGACGGTTCCACTACCAATTGTAAATAGGCGTCGGCTAAATCGAGGGTAGCGAAGAATTTTCCTCCATTGAGTTTGGAGAATATATCTTCTGGTAGTGGTAGTGGGTACTGGTGAGGCTCGAAGCATGCATTTAATCCGGTTGAAAAATCAGCACACAATCGGATCTTCCCGTTTGGCTTCCGAATAACAACGATAGGAGCTGCCCAAGATGAAAAGTCAACACGTTCAATGATGCCTTCAGATTCTAAACGGTTCAGCTCTTGCTCGACACTCTCTTGTGCTGCATAGGGTACCGGACGCCGTGGTTTGAAAACAGGTTTTACATCCGGAAGCAAATGTAACGAGGCCCTGAACCTTGAGCACCGACCAAGTTTTGACTGAAACACATCTGCAAATTTAGTGAACAATTTTGTGGCCAACTGATTTGGAGTTCTTGAAGAAGAATTTGTCTGGCACACAGTTGCGGTTGTTGTTGAACACAGATCTTTCAGAGGCACGCTAAGTAAATTCAGACGTTCGATCCAGTCCATTCCAAGCAAATCAAGTTTATCATGAGGCGTCAAGTAAACTAAACCAGTTGCTTGCTCACCATTGAATTCAATCTTACAAGTAAGTTGTCCGTCAATCTGCAGTGGTTCACCAGAGGCATTACGCACATTCATTTCCGTGGGATAGACTGTTGGGCAGCCAATCTTCTTCCACGTTGAGCGGGAAATCAATGTGACGTCTGAGGCGGTGTCGATTTGCAACGAAACATTCTTGCCTTGAATTCTCACTGCGACATATTTACGTCTGCTTGCCAAATCTGCTTCAAAGGTTGCAATGACCGCATTGATTCTGCCCCGGTTTCCATTCGATTTTGGATTATGAAGACTGTTTGCTCCGGTCCTATAGTTTTTTCTGCAATGTGACTCTTTGTGACCAATGCGCTTGCACCTGCGGCACTTATAGGTTCTGAACGGACAATCTTTCGAATAGTGCCATCGACCGCAATTCCAACAGGCACTTTTGGGTTTCAATGACTTTGTGGGAGGACTTTGTGAACTACTGTGTGCTGCTGTGTTCTTGTACACTAGATGATCTATTTTCTGTCCGGCGTTTTCAATCAGCTTGGTATCAT
>JACCGJ010001380.1:0-56029 GCA_013407085.1 Atriophallophorus winterbourni | reverse complement strand
CTACGTACGAAGGCTGCCATGCACCAATCAAGTATAGTGGAAATATAAAATTTAAATTAAATCTTGTAAGAATCACTTTGTTGTATTTACCTGCATTCGAGAATATAGTATACCCTGAAATGCTTGGTGAATACATTAAACTTGAGGCCAACAGTAGAGTTTTGCCAAAATAAAATAAATGGCACCTGAAAGTATGAATTTCGGAACATAATCGTCCCCTGATGAAAACATTAAATCTCACATTAATTGCGAAAAAAGAAAGGAATTGTATGAAGTAATAAAAATTTAAACGAATACAATTAATTATCAAAATTAGGCCGAAATACTAAACTTTGTGCCCAAGGAAAATTTCATCAATCATAAAACGATTCAAATGGTGGATTTTGAGTTATAAAATAATATGTAAAATAAACATCCTCTTATCTTTTTTTATAAGCTGACTGATTCATAAATTCATAGGGTAATTTTAATAAACATGGAATTATTATATGATGCCGTGCAATTCTGTTTTGTACTTAGTTTTGATTACCTCTCGACAAAACACGGACAACCTTTAACGACTATGTTTTAAACTATTAAATCTAATGTAAAATGGCGAATAATTTCAACGTTGCTTCTCAAACGCATTTTGTTTGGTTATTACATGGCACATTATATCATATCAAGATTCAAGATTCAATGAGACCCGTGACTGGGATAGTTTAATAAAAGTTGGGGGCAAAATTAGGATTAGCTCTCATGTAGTTGTCAAGTTTTGATTTAAACGTAGCTAAACGCTTGCATGCTTTTAATTCACCATCAACTCATGTTATTGTACTATTGCGGTCAATTTTGTAGTTCTCGAAAGGTCAACAAAATTAAATGAACATTTAATGAGTATTGATCATGTAGAACATCAGAAAGGTTTTATGGTGCTTATCGGTCACCGGAAAATCCTGCTCCGGATTCTAATGCATAACTCACAGAAGAGTATTTAGCATTTTAGTTTATTCCGATGCATTTTACAGAAGGCAGAAAATTCCAATCGTAATAATGTCAACTAACTTTGAACGAACGATTTTTGAAATGAACATGTCAAACGCTTGTCAATAATAACGATGCCGGAAAACAAGTAGGCGTTGGGAGAATGTTTTTGAGGTTTAAATATTCGCGCCGATAACCGAATACCATTTCGGTGTAACAAATTTAACTGCGTGGACGGCGCCGTTTTTCAATAGGCTCATAATGAACGCACGATTTTAAAATTAAAGATTCATTTTTAACATATATGGCTATGGATATATGCTTGAAAAAATGTGAATGAAAATGCCTATAAACTTTTCCATCAAGTGAGATTTCTGTATAAGCTCGCTCCGCATAAGCAGTGGCGTAAAAATTATTGTTTTAATACGTACACCGGTGAACATGTGTATCTCTAAATTACTAAAACAGTGGTCAGCAAAAGCTGTCAAATCTTTGTCTTCGAAAATGAATGATTATGATACCAGTTTAATATCAATTTACCTGATAATGCTAATTTGTAACGATGGAGAATTTCAGAAGGAACACAAATGTCAGACGACATTAAGGGCATGTAATTTCGTTTGAGTGGGCTGTGCGTTATTTGTAATAGGTGGCAATATTGCCAAGCTGCTGCATTTACATTTAATTATATGACGCAAAGAATAATCCGAAATCTCCAACTGGTGGCTAATCTTTGACTATGTATATAATGTGTTTATCTGCTTACTAGTACGAACCCGCATCTACCAGTGGTCTTAAGGCCAAACGTTACTTAATATTTTTCCGTTGATCAAGGCTTACTTATACACTTCATGTAAACTCCAACCAATGAGGATAGCAGCTGGAAAAAATAGTGAAGTGTAATTACATGGAAGTTTTTGATGGTCGCATTTGACCAATGTCGATCATGGACTCATCACTAGCAAGTGAATATTTCATGTTCCAAAGCGTTTCAAATTAATTAACAGTTCGATTTCGGAGGAAGAATCACTCCCACAATGCACACGAAATGAAAAAGTAATCTACCGGTGATGTAATCGCAAGAAAAAATAATAAATTCAAGGCTCACTGAACCTGTTCTTACTGTCTCCACCGAATGACGACAAACAGCCAGAAACAGGCAGTGGCGTGTAAGGGATGGTGGATGTGAGCATCACAATACAATAAATTCAACCGGATATAAATATTGCCGTATGTAGATTAGCTGCCGTTTGACGTTATCCCGCATTTGAAAAATCAAGATCATTGCAAAAATATTATTCACACTGTTGTAAAATCTGATGTTTGTGGGTGGTACACGCTCAAAGGATCTATTCCGTCTTAGATTTTAGACGAGAGAGCAAGATGTCCGCTGCATCATGCCTTCGTATCATCGTTGAATATACCGTTGGTATATTGAACTTTCAAACTTTGATAAAACATCGAATATCGCCAATATTTAATAATCTTGTTACATACAATTGGTCGATTATTTCCTTAGGTCGTTTGCTACAATAAAATCATTTGATTTAAACAAGTTGCTCTTGTAACGCATGCAGATCCTGATCGTACTAATGAGTGCGAACAGCACGAAACCGGTCGCGGGGTGTGTACGATGGAAACGCATCCTAATATGGCATTTTAACAATTTAATTTAATTTGGAGAATAACCCTATGCTGCTTTCCTATTTGCGAAAATGCAATACGTGCACTGTCAACGTATTACTTCAGCTTTTGTTTAACAACATAAATACTTCCAGGAAACAATTTCAATGATGTTCGAGAGTAATTGGATTGCGAACCCTGAATACAAACCTTTCGGTGTTTGAAGTAAACCGGAATAAAATGATTTTGATTCCGGGTAGTTCATTTTGGCAACAAAGAAAAACACTTCATATTTGATCTTTCCTGTAAATAGCTTACGATCACTTCTTGCGATTAAATGTCTCTGATCAAGGCAGTACGATGTGTATTTGTTTGGCTTTAGAATGTTGTTGGATGACGATCAGAGCGAATGGATGGTGCTAGATAGCATAATCGCATGCATTACAGCGCTGATTATTTCTGTACTCGCCCATTTGGTAATGTTTCTATTACGCGAGGTGTTTTCTTCTTAATATTTCTCAAAAAATTACGATTATGACGTGCATGAACAACGTTATTTGATCATTTAGCCATTTCCTGGTGATTATTTTGCTAGCCCTTTCGCTAGTGTCAATTTTATTCAATACTACAAACGTGTTAATACGCGATGCTCGTCCACTACTTTCAAATAACATGCTGAAATATGAATGATCCAGTGAACAATGAACTTCACCACAATGTGTGTGCGTAAAGATAAAACGTTAATACCTTTTTTCGAATGTATGCAGCCTCAATATTTCAATCAGTGTTAACTCTAAATTTATTAGGCGTTAAAATTCAAATTTTCGTGAAATTATTTCTGTTAAACTTTTTAACGCCTAGTCCTCGTTTTCAAACTTGCCATCTCAGCACGTCAAGCTGTCTCCGGTTCTCACGAATCAACTTCACGTAGAGATTACTATTATTCTAACGTTTTAGTCCCCAAATATATCGCATTTGTTGCCACTACATTTGTGAAATGTGAAATGATATTTGTTCGAAAAAATCCGTAATCCTAACAAATTTTTTAAAATTGCTTTTGATTTCACCACATATTTCTGTATATAAAGACATTGTGACAAGAAACATTTATCTCATCTATTAAAGTAACTACTAATGATCTTCGGACAATAATTTTGTTTCCCAGTAATTGATTCGTTGAACCACTTTCAGTAACTTTAATACAGTCGAATTAACCTAATTTTCTAAATAAAATTTTCCACACAATTTAATCTGTTAGGAGTGCACCCTTCTATTGAATAAAACAAGCCGGATTACCTGATTGACAGAAGTTCACAACGGATGGGTGAGCCATGTTGTACCTCAGCAACAAACCCCCATTTTCGCTACTTTCAAACTGTCTGATTCGCCCATGACAACCAACTTCCATCGTTCCCACTACGCACTTTCCCAAGATTATTCTGTACCCTCACACGTTCATTTTGTTGTTGTCATCTGAATACAAACCATGTCCACGTTCAAATGCACTCACTGGGCGCTTGGACCTTTCACTCCCGATCAACGTTCCACTCCGGCCTTGTTCTGTTTTCCTGACTGTTGGGTTAAGAACAACGCATAGATTGATAGAACCCAACGACTGTCTCCGGTGCAACATCGATGATTCATCAATCATAACAATTTCAAGAAATTTCTCTGAAGTAATTAAGGTCTTCATAAAAAATATTTTTTCATAAAATTTTACATAGATAAATATACCCCCGAGAACGTATGCACATCAAGTGTTTGAAAATTGTAACGCAATCATAGCAGTAGAACGACTATTGTCTCCAGAACAGAGAATCAGATGTTTAGACAAACATATGCGTTGAAGGATTCCATGATTAAATATCAAACCTTAAAATTTCTCAGATGGCACGAGTCTCGCGTAGCCTTTGAAAACGATATTTGGTTCCTTTCTTGTACTTCAATGGTCGGCTAAACTGATTTTGTCAATAGGAAATAGCCACAGTGTGAGCAATTGAAGCTACAAATCTATTCGGCTTGAAAAAGTTCCAGCTTGTGCTCCTAGGGACTGTTTTCAATTATTAATATATAAACCGTGATTGAAAGGAAAAAACGTCTTTGGGATATATACATTCACAGAAACCTCATAAGCATCTTACCTATGGAAATTTCAGGGAGGCAGTATCTCTCTCAATAATTTGCTTTCATAATAAAGGCATTCATTCTAACTCTTTTCAGTTAATGTGGGCTATTTCACTTTTACTAAAAGCAACTTTAATCAAAATAGATTTCTTTCAAATGGTCGAACACCACTCCTCAAGCTGCTAATATATTCTAATCTCGGGTTTTGCTGCCGCAGAAGTTAGCTTTAATGTTTTGGTAGGGTTTAAGAGATTATAGGCTTTCTTTGGCTTGTAATTTGGCACACTGAGTTGCTTCATTCCTGACAGTTCTGTGTCTGTTTTATCCTATTTGAGTGGACTTTGATAACAGTTAACCAAACTTTTTCACATTCGAATAAATTAATAAGTATCTTACAACTGATGATGTGAATATAGGATACTGAAATTATTGAGGACTCGAAATTGGCAAAGATGCTGTGAAATTCAGTTACGAGGTATGTTCAGATGTCAATGAAGAAGAGATGACATTCACTTTGTTCGCGTAAATCTTGAGACCAAAGAAACCATATACCAGTTTTCTTTCATAGGATTTTAATAAATTTTATATTAAAACATATGGGCTTGTTGAACTCAATTTTTTACCCCCCCTGACGATGATAATCGTGGAAGGGGTTAACTAGTCCAATGAAGAATATCTCTTTTGCACGGTAATCGTACTAGAATGCGATTCTTTCCCTTCTAAAGTTGCTCTCGAAAACAGGACTGCCAGAATAGAATACTTTTGTGTAGCAATGAAAGATCCAGATGTTTTTAAAGACTGAGTATATAACTGTACAGCGACATGTGAAATGGTGAAAAAAATAATTACAGCGGAAATAAAAATGTCGGTATTTTTTAGACCGGCGCACGTACTTTAATCAATAAGGGAAAATGTCATTATTTGTGTTGTTATAACCACAATAAACCAAATCCTGAAGCAAGCCTTTACGAAACCTATGTAGCAAATATACCTGAGCTCTTACAAATGTTACAATACATTAAGTCTGAAAAAGCAATTTACACCAGATGCAGCATGCAAACTTTTCGTGATGCATAACAACTTACATGCTATAACACGAAAATATGAGTTAAGCTTTGAATCTTAATCTCATGTGTGTTCCACATCTTGTTAAGCCATTCGAGCTTGCCTATAGCTATGAAATCAGTCATTTTCAAGAATACCTGAAAATCCACAAAGCGCAACATTTTCACGACAATTCTGAATAAATAGATTCGCAATGTACATTGTGCTTGATTACCACAGATGCGATTTCATGTAATTAGTTCGAAATACCTGTTTTAAATACCTTTTGAGTTCACTTTAATTATTTAATTTATATACTAGCAGTTACAAAATATTTCCGAAAAAGGTATACTGTAGGATTCGCATTTTATCGTTTTTATCATAGCTATTTTTTCTACATATTTTGGGCAAAAAATAATGCTTGGCGAAATTTCGACAGATGTTGCTACTGAGATAATAAAGAGGTCCGTAAATATTCCCGGGTTATCAGTAAAGTAACAAATTTTCTTGGCATTTTTTCTACAAGCCACCGAGATTATTTCGTTATGCAATTGCGGAACAAGTTCGAACATATAATTCTTTCAAAATAGACTAAATTATGCTGCGAAACGATAAATCAAATTGAGCACTAGCGTCCGAATTGTCATATGCATGCAAACCACTGCATCGTTAACTGGAATCCCTTTAGAGGCAATACTTACTTATGCAACAACAGATTTATTATGACCTTTGTAATTTGCTATTACCATCTTTAATAAGCTTGCAACAAAAACCACGCAGTTAAACAAGATACTCCCAGAGTAATTTCCGTTCGAATGTTCAATACGAATATGAATGACTAACCCACTTTTTGTTCCCATATCCGGTATTTCTCTGCAAAGCCTGTTTTCGAGTGGATGGTGGTTGTAAATGCTGTTAGTAGCTCGATTAATAGATAACTTATGAGCAATTCAAGTACCCGAGCGGAAATTACTCAGTACTTTTGTATTTTAACATATTGCTCCATTGTAGGAAACTATGTAATGGGGCTTTTTCACTGCTTTTCTACTAAAATGACCAAAATTGTCTTTGTATGTGACTATGGAACTTCTCATCAAAAGAACTTCACACACTTCAAATTTCTTTCAGGTTTGGCTGTCAAATTGATACTGTCAATTCTATTTTGATGCTGTATTACTTTTGCGCACGCTTTCAAAAGAAACAATCAGCCAAGCAAGTGACCTGACTTGCGGTTGGATTATTTTGAGCTCCGATACATTTGGATATAACTTTCATACTTTTCATCCGGTCAGTATAATTTTTGGATATCCATATGAAAGTTTGCTACGACGGGTCTACTCATACAAGGATTAAGTATCTACGACTTGTCGTTCTTTGTGTGTAGTAATAGTGGATTTTGTGCTTTTCATTCGTTCATTGATCTCGCTTCTGTGTTTCAATGTTTACCACTATCGGAAACCACTCAATAGTCAATAGCTTATTATGGTACAAAAAGATATGAGCTTAAAAGATAACCATAGGATAGTCAATACATGAGGTCGGGTGTAGTTCAGCAGGTTCGGTGTCGTTTGCTAAAGTTCCGTAATTGGTGGGATTCGATTATCATAACAGTCAATACAGGGGAGATGAGTTGGCGTAGTTCCGTATCTGGAAAGGAAGAGGAAAGTGGTGCAGTATCGGAAAGAAGGAGAAGCGAAAATCCATTGAACTTGTTGATAAAAATAGAGATATGCATCAAGTCGCTCTTCAAAGATGGAGAGTGATGGGGAGGTTGTGACAAAAACTGGCAGATCATTCAATATACGCGGAGTACGAACAGAAAAGTAAAATTTACGGCAATTTAACCGATGAGCCAGCTTGAAGACATGTCCTCTGGTTCTGGAACTGAGTCCTTTGACGAGCATTGTGAATCTCCGTTGAGCCTGCTCCAGTACGTGGTGATCACGCTGTAGCCTTGCACACCAAACGGATACCGCATATTCGAGGTGAGGTCTGATGTACGCGTGTAAGAGCGGGGGAAAAATACGGCGTTCAAAATTCCCGAAGACCCTTGTGAGGAGCCCCACTTTGCGATTGGCGACTGAAGATGCGACTTAACATTAGGCTGAGCAGCCAAGTTCACTTTAAACCGATAGGCTGAGTTTTTTTCTAGCTAAGTCTTTGAAAGTTCGGTGTCCCCTAGCTTGTACCTAGGTTCGCCGGGGTGACGAATGCGAAGAGATCGGTATTTTCGTCGGTTGAAAGGAAGATGGTTCGACACTGCTCAGTTATTAAGTGAGGTAAGATCCGCCTGCAGGTAATCACAATCATTCAAGGAAAAGAGGATGCGCTATAGTTTGATATCATCCGCGAACATTAGAAACAGTGAGTTCGCACATGCTCCGATGTCGTTGATGAACATCAAGAACAGACGCGGACCGAGTACAGAGCCCTGGGGTACTCCGCGTTGTATTAAAAAACAATCGGAACGCGAACGCGAAGTGTCCTGGAGCGGAGAAATTCGGCTAACCAAGACAAGAGTGGGTTACCAATTCCAAGTAGGTCAAGCTTTTGCAGTGAAATATCGTCGTTAACACGGTCAAAAGCTTTGGAGAAATCCAGGTATATAACGTCAACACCATAGCCTGTATCGACAGCTTTAGACCCGCGCCAAAAGCAAGTGTGTTGTTCATGAGTGTCCGCGGCGAAACACGTGTTGTTCGACAGCGACAGCATTCCTGTTCTCCATAAAAGCCATCGAATCGTCGGATACTATAGATTCTATTACTTTGGAAAGCACAGGGAGCAGAGTGGCTGGGCAGTAATTCGCAGGATCACTGCGGTTTTCACATTTATAGATTGTGGTAATGATTCCCTGTTTCCAATCTTCAGGAACATGGGAGGTATCGAGCAAACGTTGGAAGTACATGGAAAGTGGTTCAAAAGTTGCGCAGCATCAGCTCGCAATGTTTCGGTGGACTACACGGCGTGCAATCAATTTCATACCAATATTCTCAACAGGAGACTGACAACTCGCGGCTAATTCTTGTGACGAAATACACTTACTCCTCGTCACTTCGCGCCAACTCTAAACAATACTACAACGACCGAACCCGGAAGTATCAATTTTTAACGCCTAGATTGTACTTTTGGTTGACCCCGTTAAAATAAAACAATCTGCTGCTCGCTTAACATGTGTCGTCTGTCACGTGTCGTAACTGCTCACACACGTGTCACGCAAAATGTGACAAATCATTGACCACAGAAGCGATATTGATCCTCAATCATGAAAATATTCCTGGCGTATGCTACGTCGGTAAACATAGTCGGACAAAACCCAACAAGATTCTGCATGCTTCAACAAATGTCCAGCAACGCAAACTGGATGAACGCATGTTGAGCTTAGAGCTCAGCATACAAACATTAAAGGCATCATTCGAAACTCTAGTTAAAGATCAGAACTATTGGTTTACCGGAACAAATACCGAAAAATCGGAAAATATAGCATGTATTGGCAACCAGACAAAATAAACACTTCCGCATATCTCTTCACGCGAACGCTCAACTGTTACAAATCTCTTGGAGTGTCTTGCGGAGTGTTCTCCTTATAAAGATTCAACCATTTTTAAACCGATCGTCAGCGTTATATCTGACCTAAACTCCTCTGACATCAAAAAATTTATATTTAATCACTTGCGTTTTCACTCGAACATACCCACTTATACCACTACAAGTTTCATCTTGTTGTTACTCATGAATTAGAAACGGTGTGTTGAATTTTAGCGTGTATTTTTTAACAGTGGCAGCATTGTATAGGCATAAAGTGCGCTAGTAAATAGTGCTGATTTTGAGCTCTTGGTGTTTTGGAGGACGCCAACCCCCGACATCAAACAAGATCAGGAAGCGCTGAAATGACTAACAATTGCGAAACCGCGAGAATTCATATTTAGAAAGAGTGGCAAAGTCTTGTTCAAGTAACAGTAATTCCAATTATAGAAGTAGATGGACAACTTCAGACTCTACTGAACGATATGCGATCGGATAAGTCTGGTCAAACGAGCCCAAAGTGATAAAGGATTGTTGTGAACCGGTTGGAACAAATTCAACTAACAAATAATATCAAACTGACATCCATCTCAGACAGGTTTAAGAAATTATTGCGCTTAGGAGGTTTGTGAATGAAAAGAGAGGAGTTTGTCTTGTGTATAATAGGTGTTATCTTGTTTTACTTAATTCTTGAGTAAACGGTATTAACATTGGATAGGTTCACTTCGAGGATGAATTAAGGGGCAGCCAACAAGTGAACTGGAAATGCTGGGTGGCATGGTTATCGTGACATCTCTTTCCCTCCAAGCCGGCGTAAACAATATAATAGTTACCTTCAAAGGAAACACGATTTAAGTGACGTCAGTATTACCTTCCGCGTCTACTGTATCTCATAAAAACTTGCTTGATCTCATAGAAAGGTGCACGCATCGGTTTTATCAAATTATCTGTATTCGTGCATTTTTGAATCATATCGAGCTGGTTACCGATTTCGTGATTTTTGTGAGACTGCAAAAGACACTGTAAGACGGGTAAATAATTGATTAGAATAATTGAATTTGTAGATTGATATTCAGGGCTATGCTAAGTGCTGGGGATGTAAACCAAGCTATACTCGATTTGATGAATAATTAGATCAGATCTGGATTTCGTAGATAAGTGGCATCAATAAAAATGTTTAAAATCTGGAATACACAAATCAATGCAAATTACACTAATTATAGGATGTCCTTTTAAATGCTATATACAGTTTAAGGTATTCATGATAGGTAACATATTCCGTATTTCTGAAAAAATTATTCTAAAATACTTCGCAAATTCACAGATGTCATCTGATCAATTGATTTTTTCAAAAGCGAATAAAATTCAAATATTTGACTAAAAAATGATAGTTCAAAGTGTAATGGTTTTTTCCCAATATGAATACCCGCATTTCTCTTAACCGGACGATCCACAGACAATATTTAGAATTCCGGTAATTTGGCCTAACTCTCACAAACAAGTTGACTGTCGCAATTCTATTAATCTAAGCTCAAAATTGTATTTGTAATCAATAAATTTCAAAGGCGTAAGATTCGAGAAACGCGACGTGTAACGGCCGATGAAATTCCAGGTTCGTCACGAGTGCACATCTTGGGAAATTTGTTTAACCGAATTGGGCCAGCACACACCCTGGGCGTAATTTAAGCTGTTAAGCCGAAAGGTCAAATTAGTGATGGTGGGTTGACTTGTAATTAGACATGATACCTGTTTTGGCCATTAATCTTTCTTAAGTTCCTGCTAACGATGAAAGTGTGTCGTGAATTATTGCCTGTCGCCTGGTCAGACCCTTTTGTCAGCAATACTTGATTCCCCAGAGAACACAGATTAGCACACGAATATTTATTCCAGAATTATCAAGATTTAGAAAGAATACCTATTTTAGGGCAAAATTTAAGGTGGTGGAACTTTATTAATGTCTCATGGACGATTTTGATTGGCTAATAGTTCATCTTGGCTTATTCTGATAAGCTAAGAATACTACAGGGCTCGGCTTGGATTTTGAATTCAGGTTCATTTATTGATCATCCGCTGTAACACACTCGGTCTGACGAAGCTTTTGTGTCAGAAGTGCAACATTACCTAAAACCTGCTTTAACCGATTACACTTAAATTTCTTTGCATTTGTTTAACTTTGTTTTCTCATCCGCAATCTATATTTGCGTGTGTCCATCACGCGCACACTCCATGACTCCTTTCATGCTGTTTGCATGCATCAGGTAAGCACAATACGTTTAGAATCCGATTCCGTTCTGAAAACAAATGCTGCAGTAAAATGAGTGAAAGCATTTAAAAATGCATTTAAAAAAGCATTTAAGAAATCAACGAATTTTTAACATCTTACATTACTTACTTGAGTCCAATGGATTCGTTTTAACAATCTTGGATGCTTAAATTCCAGAAAGTCACATAACGCTGTGTAAACAATCGACAAGTAATTGTAGACAGTTTTAATTATCGACACTAACGATTCTGAACGAATATCAGCTAACGCTTCGGCGAGTTTGATTATTTTTCATTAGTCAGTTGAAGCGTATCCGATTAACGCTGAATAAACGCTCGTTTTAATAGCCTGTTCAATTATATTCATCGCTGTGTAACTCATGCCTACTTGTTTTATAGATGTGAGAGTTCAAAACACGGTTTCATTTAAGTTCATCTTTGGAAAGCAGCGTAAGAGTTGTTAGAGAATTACGCTCGCAAACATGAGCCTTAATCTTTTGTATTAGTAATACAAATGAAGATGAAACTTAATAAATTACGGAATGGATGATACAAAAATTTATAACTTTAAATTATCGACCGAAAAGTAACATCAAATTATTAATAAATTTAATTTCCTTCACACTAGAGGGTATTATATCAGTACTTGTTGCTGAATCGCAATATATTTTCAAATAGAATCATAAATTACCATTTGATGCATGATCTAATCAAATTAGAATTAAGATTCGTATATTATTCTTGCGATCGATAAGATTTACCAATAAAATTCTCTGATCTAGCAGAATATATACAAATAGATTCCAGGTCCATCTGGGAAGTCATATTTCGTCTTCGCAGTGAAGATCAGTGTCTTGTTTTCATAACCAAGGGATATCTTTTCAATGCTAGATATTTCCTATCAGTCTCTAGTCAACTCTATTCACATAAATTTACAATTCCTGCTCTCAACTGTTATGATTAAGCAGCAATATCATCATGTACCATTATATATGACTAACATTTCACTTTAGAAAGCATTATTTGTCAATTTCTCAATTTGCCCGAGTTCAAGACGGCGGATAATTTCTAAATAAAAGAACATAGATTCCGTTCGTAGCAAGAAATTTCTATGTTTTGCTGCTATGCACAAAGGCATTCAGCAGTAAGAAACTATGATAATCGCATTGCTGTTCCGATCCAAGTCTAAAGTAGTAAACGGTGGGATTGAGAAGTCAATTTGTGTACAAGCTGATTTTCGAACAAAATCAATTTGTGCCAACGATAGCCGTCTCATAGGGACTTTACTTGCTCTCACTTTTGGTTAGTGATAATTTCCACGAGTAAGTAATTCATTTCGCATTCTCTTATATTTCATATTAATTCACAATCCCATGTTTTGTTTAGTGCTTTTAATACCTTATGAGCGCACTGTAAACTACGTGCTAGATTGTAGACGAACATTTATTTTTCAAATTCCAGGTGCATAGCTTATATGCTGGAACAATTCAGAAAACATCCTCCATGAAAAAATAAGTATATCTACAAGAAAAGAATTATAATAATATACGCTATTATGAACGACTCCCCGAATCACTTCTTCGAACTCAAACGATTCCGTGTACGCGAAAAAACTATATACTTTTTTGATAAATGTTAGATGTTCACTTTACCTTGAGAATTTTATCAGAAATATTTCATAAATACTGATATAGTTCCATTATCACTCTCACCCTAAATATAGACACGCCGATACATACGGGCGAACGCATAATTTTGTGTTCTGATACTTTTGAACATTACTTGTCACTCACTGATTCCATCTGGATCATTCTCACACCATTCGATTTCGCTTGAAGAGATTGTAGCGGTTGATCCAGCGGAGATTTCACCACTAACTGCGTACGCCTTCTGATTATTGTATCCAACAAATCGGAAAACACCTCTCAACGTAACACGACATACAGCTCCAAAACAAGCAGACGATAGACTTGTCCCAAAACAGAACACGTGAGCAGCGTGAATAATATATTCAAATTGTGTACATATTTACATGTATCATTATAACAAAACAAATGACAAAATATGTAGGATTAATATAATAAAATATACAATTATGAAAACGCCATTATAATCCATCCCTAGAGCGTTGAAAGAGAGTGAAACGCTCGAAACGAAAAGTTAATCCGCGTAGTCTTCAAGATATGCAGGCCATCTGACTCTCCGACCTAATCGAGTATTTTTTAATGAGGGAGGGTGAGTCAGAAGATGGAAAAGAGAGTTCACATGGCTGGGTCTATTGGGTTGACTGAGGCACACAGGGGATAATAGGAGTGGACGGGTTTAAAGAAAAACTGTCAACATCGAAGGTACCACTTCGGGTTTGAACGTTTGAGGGTGGTGTTCCGTCGCACACTAGTTCCGATAAAAGCTGCTTTCAAGCGGTCAATAGTAACCATTTTTTGTGCACCATTTCTCTTGATGACGAAGTATTTGGCAAAGCGACCAATGACTTTTAAGGGTCCAGTGTATGGGGCTTGCAGTGGTTTGCGCGGGTAATCAGTTCGAATAAAAACAGGTCTAGTACCACGATTACAAACAGTGTCTCTACGTTGCCAACAGCATCGGAGCTCATGAGTCAGTCGTGGTGGACACATTTAGAATACATCGGTCACCAAACTATAAAGGTGACGGGCCAAAACCTCTAAAAATAACATTTTTACGAAAGGTATGATGGAATCCATCAGAGTCAACTTGAAAGCAAATCATAGGAATCTCCCGAAGGATGTCAGAATGAGTGACCACAGACTTTCTACGCTGAAACCGCCTAATGAACCACGGCTTCTACAATCAGACGAGACTCCGATTATAAACACTGTGGCATTCCCAAAATACCGATGTCCGACTCTCGAATGGTCGGACAAATAGACGAGCTTTCAGCTCCATCATTAAAACCACAATCAATTGACAATATACAAACGCACAATGCCTGGTAAACAAACTAGCTGAACTGAAGTATCTTTGTAATCAGTACTCAATCGACGTCATAGAAATATTCGAGACACGGTTTCAACATGACCCTGTTCCCAAGAAACCGCTCAAGAACAGGTGGTGGAGTAGCTGTTTGCCGCCAAGAACGTTTATACAGTACGGTAGTTACAGACACTGAACTCGATCTGGTGCAACTTGAAGCTCGAATCAGGTAACAGTTGCATCGTTGGTGTAGTTTACCGTTCACCATCATCATTGAATGAGCATAACGAAAAACTCTTGAAAGCAATGCAGTACGCCGGAAATCAGCGCAATTGGCAATTGCTGATTATGGGAAACTTCAATCTGCCTCAACTATATAACCGAGTAGATCATCCACCCCATCACTAGACTACAAATTTCGCGAACTTTTCGATTAAATCCCCTTGTATAATTTTGTTTTCGAATACACACGACAACGAAATTTGCAATAGACATCTGTTCTAGACCTAGTCTTAACCTCCGAAGCCACGGCCGTTAAAGATGCTTAGTATCACCCTCCGCTGAGTCGAAGCGACCACCTCGTTCTGCTCTTTCAATACATGCACAACGCCAGTAGAATGGTAAAGCAAACAAAACGGAATAGAAAAGTGAATTACATTTGTTTGATGGAAACAATGGTGGCTTCCGATGAACATAATATAAATGTCAGTGATCCGGACTAGCATTGCACAACCATGACAGATTACGTCATCAACATGATACATTTCAATTCTAAATGTGTCCCGAAACATAATAGCAAAGAACCCCACTTCAGAATTCGCAGTCGGGCTAGAAAGTGGTTGACAAAACGAAATTTGGCATTGGCTATTCACAGGGTCTTCAGAACTGATTTGACCTGGGCAAACTTTCGCGAATTGCGGAATCAAGTCACAAATCTCATCCGAGAGGACAAACAATATCACCAGCTTTAGCTGGCAGTAAGAATGCAGCGAAATCCAAAACTGCTTTATCGAACTGTTAACAACGATACGAAGACGAAACCCGGTGTTTTCCGGATCATGACAGATAACCGACTAACTGATTCTGTTCTGAAAACCGCTAACGCTCACACTAGTATTTATTCACGAGTTTTCACCCCCAATGTTGCATTGCAATAATCGGAATTGTCAGCACCAATTGTGCCGGAGTCTATATGCGATATATGCATCAATTCTGAAATAGTGCAGCATCAAATACGCAGGTTGAATATCAACAAGTCCCAGGGAGCTGACGGAATCCCACCTGCAATCCTAAAGTTATCCGGCAATCAATTGTGCGAGCCACTTTGTGATTTATTTAATCACTCTTTGAGGGAAGGTGTTGTACCGACTGACTGGAAGAGAGGAATCATAACACCCATCTACAAAGGTGGAACTCTTTCTCACCCGGCAAATAACCGACCTGTTACTTACCTTTCAGTGATCTCAAAAGTTATAAAGCTAATTGTGTGCGAAAGAATCGTGAGTCATCTCGAAGCCCACAACTAGTTGTCCAGAGAGCAACATGGATTTCGGAAGTCTCGTTGTTGCTTGACTAACCTAATGAGACAATCGACGACTGGACGATGGTGGTTGCGTGCATGCGTGTTACTTGGACATATCAAAGGCATTTGATCGCGTGGACCATTCTATACTCCTGAGCAAGCTGCATGATGTTTGTATTAATGGGCGCCTTCTTACTTGGCTGAGAAGTTACCTTCTTGATCGCAAGACAAGTGTATGCATCGAGGGTGTGATGTCTGGGGAAATCGAAGCCACTAGCGGTGTCCCACAAGGTTCGGTACTTGGTCCGGTTATCTTTTTGGTCTACATCAACGACCTTCCGAAACTTTTCACAGCCAAAATGGTTCTCTTTGCGGATGATGTTAAACTTTGGAAGCGAATCACATCAAGCGTGGACTGTTTGTGCTTACAAAGCGATTTGAATATATTGAACAGATGGTCGGAGCAAAACAAACTTCCATTCAACTTCCGAAAGTGTAAAATGTTACAAATAGGCAACGATTTCCCATTCTTATACAACCTTGGATCAAAACAACTAGAATGGACAACCAAAGAGAAAGACCTCGGTGTATGGATTAGTGGAAGCTTTAATAATAGCATGCAATGCGAAGCAGTGTACAACCGAGCTAGCCGCATGCCAGGTATGCTTCGGTGTATTTTCGGACATTTTTCCAGTGAATCATTCCCCACGCTCATAAATACGTATATTAACCCGGTGATGGATTACTCAATACAAGCTTGGGCACCAAGGCTACAAAAGGATATCAAGCTGCTCGAGAGAATTTATCAAAGAGCTACAAAAATGGTTGGCTGCCTCCACAACCTACCATATGAGAATCGCCTTGTGCATTTTAATTTGGAATCACTGCTTCGCAGACGGGTTCGATTTGATCTAATCCATATCTTATAGTATAATGAAATCAAATATGCACACTCTGAGGCATCCATTTCGCCTCCGATCAAGCCATATCACACGTACTCACCCACTGGTATTTGATATCCCACATTCCCACCGGAACTACTGTCGGTTCTTCTATTCGGTGCGCGTTTGTTTCTTATGGAACTCCCTACCGTCAGATGTTGTACAATCATCTAGTGAAAGGATTTTCAGGAACAAATTGGATATATTTATGCGTAGTAATCCAACCCTACATCCCGTTGTTATAACACGATCTTTATCCAGTTTCGACTCTAGTGCTGAGCAAGCCTGTTTACTGTAAGTTTGCATAATAGTGATGGCTGGTTCACAGTTTTCATAAACTTGGTATGCGATATTACAACGCTGTTCGAGGCTGCAGTCGTTTACTACTGGCTATGTCTTAGTGTCCGTATTGAGCGAAAAATACAAAGAGAAAATACTACAAAACCAAAATAATGGGGAGTATTCTGTGGTAAACAATATTCGGGTTCTTCAAACTGTGGTGGTTCAGGCAACGCGAAAATTACAATATATATTTAAAAAAGTGATAAAGTAATCACTCACAATAATTCTTCAATCCAATTGTAAGAAGATTCTCCCTCGATCGTCCGTTGTACTGCAATTTGAGTCTCTGACCAATTGATGGGCTCGTTAGTCCTTCATCTTCACGTAAATCAAGGATAAAAAACTCGGTGAACTATAAAACAATTAGCACCAAGCGGGCTGCTTGAATACGGTACGTGATCCCAATTACTTTGCCATATTCCTATATTGTCTCTACGCTACATACCGGAACTGATACATGTGTGATAATATCTAAAGAATTTAGCGAATTGCGCGTCCAATCGAATTTCACAATAGTGAAATACGGGAATATTGTTTGATTTTAATTTCCAAATTTCCAAATGCCCACTATTTATTAGGATGATCTGTGCAAGGCAAACTTTTTCGTATTTCATTTTCTTCTCTCTAAACATTAACTAGATTTTCTGTTATCGAAACCATGGTATTATATTTGCCACGCATATCTCTTTCACAATATTGAGATGTCCAAATATCTCATCTAGATAATCTATGTTTACAGTAACAATTAATTTTTGAGGAATGTACAAAACTATAGTGTGTGTGTGATTGAAATACAAGCAAATGAGATATATATATTGCTTTACTTTTTCCAAAAAATTGAAAAGATCATACTGAAGTTCAGTTACGCGATGCAGCACCTTTATGTTTGATGACTATCTTATCAATCTGTGGAATAGTATACGGAGATCGTGGCTATCCACATTCTCGCGCATTAACTTATAATTTGAGGGATTCAACGCTCCATTTTTTATGCATTTTGATTACTCCACTACTTGGTTCAATACTTACTTTAGTTCATTTTGTGTTGATTTTTAAAACAATAATCTTCTGTGTTAAAAACCAAGATTTTGCATGTTATTAGGATTCTATTTTTAACTGCTATTGTAAAGCTTTTGAAAGAACCAGCCGTTAATAATGCTTCATTGCTAAATTGATTCCCATACATATACTCCAGGTAATCCATATTTTTGAGGCATATATTGATTCTATTAAAACTATCGTGACATTTCGCGGTTGAGTATAACGATTCGCATCATAGTATTTAAATAATTTTGACATTGTACGAATTATTTTCCTCTGAAATATTTCTTTAATTTTAGACTGAAACGTTCTTCATCACACTGCCGTGTCCCGTTATGTTTGAAAGAAGATAACACGCTCGCGCGAAAATTGCGTGATTGTTTGAAAAACGCACATTATGACGAGCCTCAATTCAAGACTAATCTAGATTCTCACCCTTTTCGCTGAACTACAATGCTCCATTTGATATCGAACTAGCAATACGAGGGAGAAAATTAAACTATATTGAAAAAATAATATTAGCGGTGATACAACGCGAAGTACTCAAAGTACCTTTGAGTATGCATTTCATCACATGTTCTTACATGCGCCTAGTTCATATAATGAATCATAACCTTAGTACTTACATAGTATATTCATGCTTAGCACATACTGGTACCGCTCCAGCATCTTCATCGATGGCACGTATAAGTTGTAACAACTGTGTAATACCGGCCCTAAAAACAATTGACCTTGACAATTTCCCGTTCATGCATGTTATGCGATTGCTTTTTCGTTGTACACGTTTTGCCTAACGCTATACAATCTTTATAGACGCATCTTGATACTTGCATTATTCATGTACTACAAATTGGTGGTCCCGGTATCCACGTATACTTCGTGTATTACAAATTGTTGAATACAACGTGGTAAACGTGTTTTTCGTGTACTGTAAAGTAGTGAGACCGTTATAGACTAAACATTGTTGTTGTTGTTGGCCTCCTTTGGTTAATGTCGACCATGGATGTACATCACAATCGCATAAATTTTCATATTCTACAGCTTTTGAATGACAAAATTGTATGATTCGGAAGGAACAATCTCTCCTGCAGCGCTTGCAACGGTAGTCAGAACTCGGTTGTAGGGTGTCAGTTGCACGCCGGCGGCGTGATATGCGTTCTGACCCAGCTTGCAGACGACGCTTTACACAATGCCTCGAATGTGAGCGGTCAAGAGCAAGTTCATCAGTGTACTACAAATTGGTGAGGACTATATACAGGAATAGATAGTGTAGTTTCCATGTGTGTCAATTTTCCCGTTTAAAATCAGTGTTATTTTTCAATTAATTTTTTCCCTTATTCTCGAGTGTTTCCGCATCCGCATATATATATATATATATATATATATATATATATATATATTGAAGTATACTGAAGTTCAGTGGTTAGTGGTCATCGAAGTTGGAGAAGCTGAATAGACAAAATATTCTGTATTCGTTGTTGCAAATATAAGTATATTTTGAATGGAAAAACATTTCTTCGCGATCAATCTTGGGGGTTATTTCAATAGAAATTAAGAAGTGACTAATCCTTTATTTTTAACATCTCAGTGTTGAGTAACATGTATCTGCAAAAAAGCTCATTTGCATAAAAGTAGAACTTGTATAACTGCAAAGATATTCAAAACACGATATAAGGATGATTGTAAACTTAAAGACGCTTACTAAGCAATTTGCTCGGAATGTTTGAGCAAATTGAAATTGAAATTTTGGCGCTTACTAAGCAATTTGCTCGGAATGTTTGAGCAAATTGAAATTGAAATTTTGGCGTACTGCTTCATGATTAATAAGATGGATCCTTACATAAAGCAAAATGTTATCCAATGAATTTCAATTATTATCTTTACGCAGCACACAAGTAATCATTCAACAGCAAATGAAGTGCCACGACATAGTGGTTGGTATCCATTGTGATAGAATCCAGAATATTTGCACAGTGCACTCAGAGTATGACTGGACAGATACAACAGAATTTTATCAGCCGTCAGTGCAATAATTTTGAACTCGACGAGACGTCTTTTATTGAGAGGCAGGATGAATACAAGTCATTATTATGTGTTCAACAGCGGTATCATTTCTACCGTAAACATCTGAATGAATCAAATTATGAGTTTTAGAAGTTTCCAAAACAAAATGCGGATTCTTTTGACCAAAACAAAAGCAACTCAAAATAGCCTGCATTTTTGTACTTATCTAATGTCGATGGTCAGGTCCATGAAACTACATCGTTGCTTGACAATTAATGTGCCTTACAACTCCATTAAATAATATACGCATGAATCCATTGAATGGAAAGACGGGATACTCAGAGTTCAATAACTGAAATGTTGAATTAATTAAGATTTCTCCGTTGCCTAGCCTCATACGAAAACTGAATTGGTACGTATATGTTGTCGTGAATTACGGTGAACTCAGTTAAAAAAGGAAGGTAGGAAGATGAATTTAAAATGAAATTAACCGGGGTCATCAAATAATATAATATAAAATATAAATACTACGCGTATACCGCTATGTTTGTAATAAATATTATAAAATAGGAGAGATTATACACGGGTAATTGCCTTTAAGTTCTATCAACGATCATATCACAGCTTTCGTTTTATGGTGTATGTTTTTCCTTGGAGATATTAAATTCTCTAGGTAAATGTTTGCACTCCTAATACTATTTGACGATCAGGAACTCAATATGGCTCACAACAGGTTGCTAAAAACTGTAATCTGGATCTCTCAAATATGGAAGTTTAACCTGTTTTATAGTCATTGGGACACTCAGGCCAGTACTGATAAGAATGTTTGCATTATAGGTTGGTTGTGTTTGACCAAACTTAATCAGCATACAAGCAACGAATTTTATGAAGAAGGTGTGTACACAAAGACAAAACTTTGCATCCTTAATTTATAGTGTACCTCAAAGGTACGAAACCCGGTCTACAATTTGCAGCTGAGAAAAACTATCGATGTAAATGTATGTTATTGGTTTCCTCTGCTCCCATAGGCAATCAAGCAAATAGTGGTTGGCTCGAAACTCGTAGAATAAAATTTATTTTAGTATATTTCGAGCGGAATATCATGGCTACGCGATCTTTGCTGTCTTTAAGCCCTAGTTTATATATGTGAGCAACAGGCCTCATTTCTGAACTACTGCTGTTTGACGCATTAGTACCAAGCGTCTAGGTTTAAAAAGAACGCTCCAGCAGCACAGCAAAATATGTAATGGAGCACGAACAACTTCATGTTTCACTCTCCGGTGAATTTTAGAAGCTTGTAAATTGTAACAGTTGAAAGGGATTTAGTCCACTATGCAGGATAGAAAACAAATGTCGGCCTGTAAAATCAGGCACTATGAGAAGACATTTCTTGTAACGTCCATGACGTGAACAACGCGTAGACCACCCGTTTCTTAGTTCGAAAAATTCAGAACGACGTTTCGGATATACTACGGTACGGTAATTGATAGTTTTAACAACAATAATGAAACAAACCTCAACTGTATATGATCGTAACAGTACACGATGAGCCAAAAATACTTTAGAGAGTATACAGTGCAAAAACAAGGACGACGTTAAACATGAGAATATGAACAATTGATTTACCAAAATTGCTGTCCAAAATTTATGTATCAAACATATATGACACGCAAATTAGATGTTATAATTCAAGCAAAAAACGAGTGCCAAAGATGGCAACTAAATTCAACAAAGAGTGACAGACGAAATACATAAATCAATGGTTCACGGAAGATGTTAAAAGATAATATTTACAATACCACATAGAAAGGTTTACTATCAAATTTCTGTAGAAAAAAACAAGACCAAAATCAAGTCTTCGAAAATCACTTTCGTAAATAGGTCTAAAGTAGAAAGGAACGGGAAAGGAGAAGGAAGTATTTCAAAACAACATGACTTGTAACATGCATCTTACACTCCATGTTAACGCACGTGGATGTCTTCGTTAAATCAATAAGACATGAATATAATGGCTCAGAATTTCCATGAAATTTTCCTCAAGTTTTTTTAAGGGAGGTAATAATGTCAAAGTTTGATCTTACCCAAGGCAGGATGTGTTGAGTTTCGGAAGAAAACTTATCAGTTTATTCATTTGACCGTATCTTTAGAACTCAGGTACACAATCTATACGATGGATAATAATATAATAATAATATGGTGAACATGGTTTCTTGCATCTCTTGTAAAAGATGCTTATTCTGAGACTGCCAACGAAACAATAGATGAAGTAATGCAAAGAAATTTGAGTGCAATCGGTTAGAGTTGTTTTTGGGTAACGTTTCACTACTGACACCGAAGCTTCGTCAAACCATGGGTGATAGTCAGGACAGGGAACATGATTAAGTAGTAGTCAACCCACCACCACTTATTTGACCTTACCGCTAAACAGCCTATAGTACGCCTACAGTGTGTCACGTCTCGTGGGAATGACCGGGATTAGTCGTCCATTTTCCTCACAGTGTGTATCCAAATCAATCTGATACAAGTGAACACGGTCAAGGTCAGTTGACACAGCTTCTCACATACGTAAAAGTACATGACTAACAGGGCTAAGGCTATTTTGAAGAAAAACAAAAATCTAATTAACTAGTAGGTATACGGTGAATAAAACTATTTACTTTCGCATCAGTGCCGAGCGCCAGATTGTAGAGATTTCTGCTCCATCCACCTTATTGACCGCCAGTCGACAAATTGTAACTCAATGTCGGGACATGTTTATCATTTTTTAAATTTGTGGTGAAATTATTGTAACAGCTGAAAATTCGTGTGAACGAATAAAGTCAATTTCTTCTTCTTCTTCTTCTTCTTCTTCTTCTTCTTCTTCTTCTTCTTCTTCAGTCGACCTGTTTTGGCAATTTTGACCGCCTCCGCAGGTAGGCGTTCGCCAATCGGTATAATACCGTGTCTCAAAATTTCCACATTGTCTAGATCGACGCTGTGGCCCGTATCTAAATGTGCTCCGCCAAGGCGGAATCAAGATTAAGGGATTGATATTCCCTCGCATCACGGGGCTGTTTCCGGACACGCTTTCGGTGTTCTTCGATTCTAGTGTGAATTTCCCTGGAAGTCTGTCCTATGCAAACACTCGAACAGTCCTTACAGTTGATTCTGTAGATGCTGTTCGTAACGCTAGATAAAGGCGCCTTATCCTTGAGGTGCATCAGAACCAAACGGATAGTGTTCCTTTCTTATAAGTTACGCGTATGGCCGCCTGGTTTAACATTCTACGTATCGCTTCAGATGTGCATTTTACATAAGTTATGCAGAATGTATCTCGCCAATTTTTTCTCCGATTTTATGAATGGGTATTTTTTCCTTCATCAATTGTCGTTTTACAACAATTTTAGGATAGCCGTGGTCTATGAGCCTTCGGCTCGCTTCACGGTGCGCCTATTTTCGCTCCCTTTCGTCGCTGCACAGGTGTTCTATCTTGTGGAAGATGGAACAAGCTATGAAACTGAAGACCTGTCTTGGATGAGCGGAAATGTATCGTAGTAAAACATTTGTATCGATAGGTTTCTGATAAACAGACCTTTTATTTTCCCGTCTAATTTGGTGCTAAACAGTCCTAAAATGGAAGAGTGTCCGTGCAGGATTCTACTTCCTTTGTGACAGTAATACATGGATCTATTTCATTTAAATATTTAAAGAAGGCCTCTAACTGATTTCGCTTGATGATCACAAATGTGTCATCAACATAGCGCCACCATAATTTTGGCTTGAACTCTTTATTTTGAAGGGCTCTGTTTTCGAAATGCTCCATATACATGTTCGCAAGTACTGCGGATATCGGTGAACCTATTGCCAACCCTTCTTTCTGTCTATATAATTGCTCATTAATTACGAAGTGGTTCATGCTTAGACAGATCGATACACCGTTGATAATTTTCTGAACGCTCACGTTTGTGCGATCTGACAAACTGGCATCAGATTATAAGGTCCGTCTAGCTAGTTGTAACGCATTTGTTGTATCGACGTTGGTGAGCAAAGCGCTAACATCAAAACTAACCATTATTTCATCGTTATCTATTGTTGCCGACTTCAAGCGTGCTTCAAGGTCATTTGCATTCTTGATGAACGAGGCTGTATTGACGACTAAAGGTTTCAAAGAATAAGCCAAATGTCTAGCTAACTGGTGCGCAGGTGATCCGATACCGTCGACGATAGGTCTTACAGGAATGCCTTCTTTATGTATTCAAGGTAGGCCGTAGAACCTAGCAGTTAGTTCGAATGGGATACAGGTTATACCGCAAGCCATTTCCCAAACTCTCCTTAGCGCCACGCAGATAACTAGAGACTACCGACTGCACTCAAATTTCTTTCCATTATGAATACACGATTGGTCCCAAACATATTCCAATCGAATAGATAAAGTACTGTCAGTTAATTGATCGAAATTGTTTAGTGAGCTCAGATACGCTTCTGTCGTAACCAAGGCATTACCTTTCACTGGAAGGTTCGACATATCACAATCATGAACAGTATGTGTGTCTGACACACGCTGAGAATATCAAAAGGACAACGCGAACCAATCTGACTGAATTGAGCGCTCTTCGTGAGCGTCCCAACATCGGATTGGATCAACGTCCAATTACAGTATTTATCTAACGCTTTGAACCAAATCAAAGTAAATCAATCACCTCCCACCAAGCAGGTGAATAGAAACTCTACCCGCTATTCAATATTGCTTTGCTAGATGATAAACCGCATATTGGCCAATAAATGTTGTGTTGGTTTTTATCCACATATGCTTTGTGAATCTTGCCTTACCGCACTTATTGGTGAGAAGAAATGCAGAAAGATTTTGTTCGAAGTGGTGGACGCTTTTCTGTAGCATACCACCGAAAAAATGTGAACGCCCGATTTCTGACTCAGCCACAATTCGTCCTGTGTAAACCGAACTGAACTTGAGATGATGGCAGCACGGCTTTGACAGCACATTGAAAAACTGATGACTTGCATACGTTCTTCTGCTGCGTTTATCGATATACTTTAGGTAAAATAATGCAGCGCACCTCTTTTTAGTTCTGTCAAGCTAAATCAGGAAATGGTCACCACAGCTCCTCCATAGCTGAATGAAAATAAGTTATCTGACCCCTACGGTATACATCCGGCTATTCCTAAACCGATAACGACTATATATATTATTGTAATAAGCAACCTTCTTTTAGCTACCATACTTGAGGGTATATTACCGGATGATGATCCTTACGATGGGCTCAAATCTGCTATTATTTCTAGAATTGATTTCACCGATAGGCAAAAATTGCGAAAACTATTATCCGGTTCCGAGATAGGAGATCGAACACCAACACAACACTTACGCCATTTGTTACAGTTACAGAATATAACGAAGGTTGACAAACGAGTACTTCGACAGATCTGGTTCCAGAGTTTGCCGAGCGATTTGCGCAATGTTCTGGTTATCATAAAAAACGACAGTAACCTAGAAAAGCTTTCAAAAGTTGCACACATCAATCAGCACGTTTAGCCAACCCATTTTCACCCCGTGAACTTTCAGCGCAGATTTAATCAAATATTGATATGATTTCAAATCCAAAATCAGCCATTTGAGTTTAGAAATGCCTCGCTTAAAGAAAATTTGAAAAATTGCTTGCAGTGAAAAAAACATGCAGCTTCAAATCACAACACCACAATCAGTTAAACCGCGAAGTCAGGCAGTAGAAGCAGCAGCTATGTCTGGCAATAATACCAGCCCCTTATTCTACGTCAATAATGGTTCAACAAAGATGCATTTTCTGATCGACATGGGAGCCGAACTGAGCGTCATCCCACCCACAAACTTAGAACGCAGAAATCAATCTTCATTGAAACTAAAAGTGGCGAACTGTACTCAAATAATCACATACGCCCAACGATCACTCTCCATAAACCTCGGTCTGTGACGTAACTTTCGATTGATCTTCACTGTTGCCGATGTCAAACCCCCTATCTAAAGAGCCGATTTCCTCGCACAATTTAATTTTCAAGTCAATGTGAGTACACGAACACTCATTGACAATAGCACAAAGATTAAGGCCATCGGCGATTTGTGTAATTCACCCATAGAAACTATTGGAGTCCTGATTCCAGACACTGCACCGAATTATTTTTCTCTCATTAGGGAATTTTCGGATATCTTCGACCGCTGTGCACATGACACTCTTCTGAATCATGACATCAGAACCTTATTTCAACCCGTAGTAAAATCTACTCGAAAGCTGATAAGCTTTCGTTATTTTTGGTCTTGTATGTGTAGAGACATTCAACGTTGGAGCAAGTGTGGCCTCCGAAGTCAACACTGCAAAGTCCAACGTCACACAATCAATTCCCTAGGTATATTTCACACATGTTACTAGGCGCTTGCAGCACGCTCACTTGGATCTCGTTGGTCCATTAGAGGCCTCTCACTGTTGCTCCCATATATTGACCTGCGTCAACCGTTTCACGTTGGCCATTGGCAGTAGCCATTCCTAAGATCAATTCAGAAACGGTTGCGAAACTTTCCTTCAAAATTAGATCAGCAACGTTGGTGTGACTTACTTGACTTAATCCGTTGAGCTTCTGGAGGAACATAGGGCCTCGGCAAATTGTCTCCACTTTGGTCTGTCCATAGCAGCCAGTTTAATATCGCTCCAGTTAAGTCCACACTTGCGGATTTTTTCTTCACACAAGCGCTTCCAAGATAGCCTTGGGCGTCCGACCCGTCTCTTCTTGATTGGGTTCCATACCAGAGTATGACGCGAGATGTCATCATAAGGTTTCCGCAAGGTGTGCCCAACCCATCTCTACTTTCTTCTACTGATCTGTTTGGCGATCGGGTCCTCAGCAGCAATCTGCCACAGGTCTTGATTCCTTATCTTTTCTGGCCATTTTACCCCAATAATTCGACGAAGGCAATTATTGTGGAATGATTGCAAGCGGCCAGAAGACTTCACTGTCACTCGCCAGGTTTCCGACCCATAGAGTAGCACGGATTTGACGTTGCTTCTGAATATACGGAGTTTCGTTCGTTTTGATAGAACCTTCGACTCCCAAATGGATTTCAAAGCTATGAACGCGTATCTTGCTTTGCCAATTCTGGCGACTGTCTTCGTCCGTGCCACCACTTATTGAAACAATGCTGCCGAGGTAGACGAATTGCGTGACGTCTTTGACTGCTTTACCATTGATGGTGATTGATGGGTGCTCATCAGTTGCCACACGGAGGACTTCTGTTTTTCGGTATTCACGCGTAGTCATGCATATGAAGCAAAGTGTGCTAGTCTATCGGTCTTTCTCTGGAGACGTTGGGGGTCACGTGATATCAAGCAGACATCATCAGCGTATTTCAGATCCTCCAAATGCTCGGATTCCTTCCAATTTGTACCATTTCTCTCACCTTCTACTGTCTGTTTTATTATCCAGTCTATTACCAACAGAAAAATCATTGGGGACAACAGGCATCCCTGGCGGATGCCAGTCTCAACTGCAAATGGATCAGTCTTCCGTTGTGAGTTTCCTGACAGGAGTCATCTCCATACAGCTGCTTTATGAGGTCCATGTACAGCGGTGGGACCCCATAGTGTGGCAAAAGCTTCAATATAAATTCGCGGTCCACACTGTCGAAGGCTTTCTCAAAATCTATGAAGTTGAGGCAAAGAGGCGATTGTCATTCAATGCTTTGTTCAATTACTGTGCGGAGGGTCGCAATTTGGTCGATACCAGACTTTTGTTTTCTGGAGCCTGATTGCTCTGGCCGTAACACTCAGTCTATAGCGTCGCGCAAACGCATAAGGATGATGCGTGTAAGTACTTTACTAGGGACTGAGAGCAGCATGATACCTCGCCAGTTTTTGCATAGCCTCAGATCCCCTTTCTTAGGAAGTTTGACCAAATGACCTCTCTTCCAATCATTTGGGACCCGTCTTTCTGACCAGATTTTCTGCAGCAGAGGAAGTAACATATCAGCCGAGGTGTCCAAATCAGCCTTCAGAGCTTCTGGTGGAATCCCATCTGGGCCTGGTGCTTTGCCATTCTTTAGCGATTTTAAGGCAAAAGGATTTCATTTCGACCGGGGGGTCGGTGTTTACGTCTAGCAAATTTGCTGCAGGTGGGATGTCAGTGACTGAAGTAGGTGCTGGTCGATTTAGGAGTTCCTTGAAGTGCTCCATCCATCGCTTTCTTTGCACCGATTCCTGACTGATAAGGTTACCTTCACCGTCCTTTATTATTTTGCCGTAAGGTATTTTCCTTCCTGATAAGGTTCTGATAATGTTGTAGACGGTGTTCAGGTCTCTCTTTTCTGCTGCATTTTCCGCCTCCGTTGCCAGCATTTCATAGAACCGCCTCTTGTCACCTCTAGCACTTCGTTTCACGTCTTTGTTTTAGGGAGCCGTATTGTTCGATCAGTTGGTTTTTCTGCTTGGTGTCCTTAAACCGGAGGATCTGTTGTTTCAGCTGCCTTCTCGAGTTGATCAGTGTTCAAGTCTCACTCGAGATCCACTCTTTGTCTTTTTTTACCCGTCTGCCAATTACGTGCTTGCAAGTGTCTTGCAAACAGTCTTTCAGAGCGGTCCAGTGTTCATTTATTGGGAGTTCAGGGGTTAAGTTGTTGAGCGATTCAAATCTGTTTTTCAGTGAGATTGAGCAAATCTCTCTCGTACGCTCTTCTCTTAGTTTCTGCGTGTGATACTTTACATTAGGCCGACTGCCGGTTTCGTAGAAAGCTCTCAACTTGATTTTAATTTCGGCCATTAGAAGGTAGTAGTCTGAAGCAACATCCGCACCTCGCATTACGCGTGTATCAAGGAGACTATGTCTCCATTTTCGTGATATCGATAGGTGATCGATTTGATTGGCAGTAACATCATCGGGTGATGTCCAGGTGGCCTTGTGGATGTTTCGGTGTTGAAAGATGCTGCCTCCGATGACCAGATCGTTGAGCGCGCAAAAATCTGTGAAAAGTTCACTTTTCTCATTCATTTCACCTAGGGCATGCGTACTCATCAAAGATTCTCTCCCTGTGTTGTCTGAACCCGATTTCGCGTTGATGTCACCCATCAAAATCTTGATATCTCGCTTCGGTGTTTCGTCTAAGACAGACAGCAGACGCACGTAAAATTCTTCTTTCGACTCAAGGCTAGCATTGTTTGTGGGCACATAACATTGAATTACCGTCACATTTCTCCTGTTGGAGTTGAATCTGGCTGTGATTATCCGTGAGTCAACGGGTTGCCATCCAATGAGAGCGCTTGCAGCTATTAGGGATAACATAATGGCGATGCCTTCCGAATGACCATGGTTCTCATCTCCATGACCTGAGTAAATAATCCGTTCCCCAGATGTCAAAACCAACATACCAGATCCATTCCATCCACTTTCACATATTCCCAGCAGTTGTATATCATACCTTTGCATTTCTTTCGCGACCTGTGCAGCCTTTCCGGTCTCATACATCGTACGGACGTTCCATGTGGCAATCTCTGTTGTTGCTTTCATCGACAGAAGATTCATCTTTCGGTGGGCTTTCACCAGCCTGATTCATTTTTACTTTAGATGAGGTTTCTTCTCGATTCAAGCATGGAGATGTTATTTTGGTATGACATGTTGCTTTGGTTTCAGTAGCGGTTTGAGGTTTTTACAGAGTGTTTGCTGACCCCGCGTCTAACCCTCCTCCTTTTGCCAACGGGCTTGGGACCGTTCTCGGCGGAGTATTGTGAATGTGTAATCCGCAGAAAGCAGAGGTTTGGAGTCAGAGTTTTCATTCCCTAGATGGACTGCTCTTCCAGGCTGACGCGCTCCATTTACCCGAAGCGAACTGGTTTTGAGGCGCCAGTCACACGCCTTCGCCCCTTCTTCTGTCAGTGGAAGCAGTTCCGCCACGAGCAGGCCAGAAGTTGGGCTCCGGTTGGGACGCACGCCGTATGGGAGCATTTTGTAGGTAGCGGGAGCTTATCCCCACCACCACCCCCGGCTGTGACACTATAACTGCCGACAGAGTTTCCCAATTTCAGTCAAAGATTTTCCGGAAATTGAATAGAACACTTGGTATGAAGCACATACAGAGTAGAGCCTACCACCTTTCTTCAAATGTCTTAGTCGAAAGATTTCTCCGGAAATTCAAAGCCGCAATCACGGGTCACGGGAAATCAGAACGTTGTGGTGAGTCATCGCCCATGTTGCATCTAGGTATTCGTACCACCTTGAAAGAGGATCTGAGTTGCTCAGCTGCTGAGATTGTGTATGGGAGTACACTCAACCTACCTGGCAAAATCATGACATCCTCTGATTCACCATAAGATTTTACAGCTCTAAAATTTATCAGTCGCATTCGCAGCTTCATGAAATCATTACGAGTTAACTTAACTCGTTAAAACGCTCAACAGTTCTACATCCCAGCCAACTTGCCTACTAGCGACTTCGTGTTTATGCATGCAGAGCATAAACATCGACCAGTTCAGCCACCATACACTAGTCCGTACAAGGTGCCCAGAAGGTATCACGATTACTTCATTATTGACCGGAATGGATCAAAAAACTGTTAGTGTCGATAGTTTAAAAGTCGCTTACGTAAAACACAAATCGGAAGCGAGTGAAAATCGCCGAAGCGTTACTACCCGGAATTCAAACCAAGACAAACACGTTTATTCATCCGCTACACCTGAAACAGACCGTATCTATGATTCCAGTAATAAACCCCATTACCATCGAGTCTCAAAATTTCCATCCCAAACAGACAAACACGTTCTGGTCGTAAGGTTCATTTTCCATCAAAGTTAGATGATTTCATAACCTAAAGATTTTTCGAGCGTCTTTTATCGTTTTCGACGTTCTAGGCGGAATGCGATAGTAATTTGTACATTCTAATATTTTGTATCATCTAAATTTGTTAACTTAGACAATTTCGTTTCGTTTCGATTACCGTATTAATTAATCGATTTTTTTAATCACCATCACTCACATTTCATGGAATTACAGTTCTGTAACTCAGTTAACGATATTTCTGTGTTAAATGTCATTTGTACATAACAAACGCACTCATTAATAACAATATATATTTTGTCCAGGCGCGGTCTTGGTTCATCTGTGTTCGTCCCGGTGTCAAAATTGTATTTGGATATAACTGGAACAAACTCAGTCTTAGTATACATTCTTCACTATCCACTAAAATCCGCCTCTAAGCGTGACTCGAAACAACAGTTTTTACACCACTGATTACATAAAGCTTCTGGTTAAACTGTTCAAGATCCCTGTTCTGTCGAAATTACGACATGACATCACAGGGTTTCGTTTTGATTCTGTTACCAGTTATTTGTTAACTCGTTTTTCTGTATTAAACGGCATCTGCAGCTGATATTCATCACAATGTATGCTGTGCTCTTATTCCTGATCCAGGTTTATCCTTCCCCAAACTATCCCATTTTTCACTCACACTTTGTAACTTACACCGGGGTCAGACTGCGGCTTTCATTCAATTTCCGTTTGCAACTCATAATTCCTGGGGTACTAGAACTCTTGTTCTATACTAGCATATTCTGTGTTCATTTCAATAATTATTGAATTGAATTTGATTACATTTTCTGAATGCGAATAAAATTCGTCATTCGCTGAAATTTCAATCGATTCTCCTGAGGTTGAACTGTTGATTTGATGGAATGCGATTTTATCAATAAATTGCAGCTGAATGCTAAATAATACTTGTATAAGGTCCAGCCTCATCGATATAATTTGATACGTTAAAAAATTCTTCAACACCCAATCGCCAATTGTTATTTTTGTGAAGTGCTACTACTGAACCATCTTGGTTGGCCAGAACACAACCGTAACTAAACTCGTGTATTGAACGAACGAATGAATATCCCGATGTCGGTACTTCGAACGATAATCACAATATGTACTTACGATCGATTTTGATCGATGCTTGTTCGATAGTTCGTTCATTGTCTATGCTACATAGCCTGACTAGCATTATTTGCAAGTGCTTGAAAACATTCATTTGGCACCAGATATGTAAACCTTCGGTAACTCATTACTTACTATGCGATACCCAGCATGAATTCTGGAAAGGATCGTCCTGTTTAAGAAATCTCCTGAACTTTCTTGATGGAGTGAAATTACGGCTCAATGAGGGGAGAGTAGTTGAATTATGATACCTCCATTTTCATTAAGATTTTTACTCAGAAAACCAAAGGTATTTTCTGCACAAGCTAATGTTTTGTAGTATCACGGGTGAAGTGCATCGACTTTTAGAAAGCTTCATAACCACTCGCACTAACTATGTTAGAATTCCAGGGATGTGCGTAGAGAAATAGCTGATAATCTTTAAAGTGCCTGAAGGCTCAGTGCTTGGTCCACTACTCTTCATTATTTTTGTAAACGACCTAGCAATCTTCATGTATTCACGTTTCTTCCTACTGTTGATGTTAAAATCCTGGGTTCCGACACTAAAGATACGCTCATACTAGGGTTTAGAAAAAGTACGCGAATTGACAGAGACATGGACCTTGCCACATAACTTTCGGAATAGCCGTGAACTGACGACAGAGTCGGCAGCGAAACAACTAAAAGTCGGCATCAGATTAGCCGCGTCTCAAAAAATGAAAGATTTAGGCATTACTATTACAGGAGATTTAGGTGGTCTAATCAGCATGCCGAATAAGCAAATAAGACTTGCAGGGAACTCTTCAGACTTCACGCAGAGTTGTCTTACCGAAAACCTTCTATTTTATTCCCCTATACAAAGTAGTGGAGCGACCTCACTTAGAATACTGTGATCAATCCTGGGCACCATAATTTAACGAAGTTATTGAGTGTTTCTAAAGGATCCAGCGCCATGCGACTTGTATTTTTAGGGGTCCTACAGGTAAAACCTATAAGGCACGATTCAATAACATCTATCTGTTTACACTAAAGAGGCGACCTTTAAGATTCCAAAGTGTCTCACGGGGGATAATATTACGAATTACTGAAGCTTGCCCTTAAAACTGGACTAGCTAGAATAGAACCATGATGTTGGTACATGAAAACTTTTCAGCAACAGTGTGTTCAACCATCGGAATGAGTTCCAGATGGTACATTAAAGCCTCCCTAGAGTGTAAAGATTTAAGAGGATATTAGAAAAACTTGCATACCTAATTTTCATATATTTTCTGATATTACACTCTTCCAAAAATCGATTACCTCTCATCGTGCTGGCAAAAAGAAACACTGCATCACATTCCAGATATCGGAAAACAAGAGCGTGTAAGCCTTACGATCTACATACTCAATATCAAAGTGCCGTGTGCTCAACCGAATAACGTCGAAGGAAATCTGGCGCGTGATTGGCTTTTGGCTGCCTTCAACCCAGTCCAACTTGGAAGTAATTGTTATGGCTGACTTCAAATGGATGGACCAATGTGCCGCTGCTGCTTAGCGTGCAGGGAAAGTACATTTTCGGCTGGAAGAAGTGCTATCGATCAGAAGACCTGACGTATTCTTGCCACTTTACAAGACATAAGTTTAGTCGCATCTGAAATATTGTGATCAACAGTGGTGATGCACGACAAGAACGACATCGTTTGACTTGTTAGCATGATTGAGTGTCAGCGTAGGAAACCTTAAGCTGCATGCCTGAAGTTTTAAGATCAATTCACTTCTACTTGCGGTCGTTTAAGGGATGACTTTATTGAAACCTTTAAGATCATAAATGGTTTAAGTGACGTGCCAATGAACGACTTCTTTCCTTTATGTACCGAGCTAGTTAGCTTGGGGCCATTTATTTAAACTTGCTAAGAAGCGATGTTGGCTAGACTGCAGGAAACACTTTGTCAGCCTTAGGGTTACACATTCCTGGAATATTATTCCGAAAACTTATATCCTGCTGTTCCGCCTCGAATTTCAAGCAGGGTTTGGACTGCAAATGAGTTAATTAAATTCCTGAAAGCTCTCTCAATTTGTTATACAAGCTTAGGTAGACCAGCTTTTTAAGCGTTATCCAGTAAATAATTTAAATGCTAGAGTATTTTGTTTTCATACACAATTCTACTTCAGCTGACCTCTTACAGTGCCATTAACGAGAAAATGCTTTTTCTTTTTCCAGCATCGGTTATAACCTTGTACCGCTAAATAGAATACGGCTAATTTGTAGTACGCCGGAAGTGTTTATCCCTTTATATACGGCGATTGTCAGGCCGCATTTAGAATACTGAAATCAAGCCTAAAGCCCCTTCTTTTAAAAGGACATATTACTATTAGGAAGAGTCCAACGACTGGCTACCAAAATGGTTGAAGGTATTTTTGGGAAACCCTACGAAGAAAGTCTAATTTCTTTAGGTTTCTTCTCCCTTCGGCGTCGGCGTCTACGGGGTGACCTCATAGAAACTTTCAAAATCCTGAAAGGCTTATGTGACCAGGGCTGTCAAATTCTGTTCTCTCGAGCGATCAACCCCTCAACTAGAGGACATACATTGAAGCTCGCGAAAAACCACAGCCGTCTGAATCTTAGGCAACACTTTTTCAGTCAAAGAATGGTAAGCTTCTGGAACAAGCTGCCTGAGGAACGAAAAGCTTGCACATCAATAGGTGCATTCAAAAGAAGTTGAGATGCCTTGTGGCTTGGGCTTTTCCCAGACTTTTTTCCGTGAATATACAGGTTGTCTGTCGTCAGAATTGTCCATTTTTTGTTTATTTTGAAATTATATGGTCATGACCACAATTTAAAAAAACGAAAAAATCCTGCTATATAATGCCTCATTTTAAATGGCATGTTTTAAATGTACGCACCAATTTTCCATAGCTAACCTCTCACTGGCTTGGCGAAGAGAAACCCTTTCCGTTTTTCTCAGTCGCAGCTACCAATTCTAGGACCAAAAGACGGCTTGGAAAACATTGAACGTACCTTCGCATACGACGAGGATACCAGAGAAAAATGAACCAACTTTGGCAGTGGTGGGCGCTCCTTTGAAGCTTTCCACAGACGGAAATTCTGAACGCTCGATCGGTTTATTCCTTGGCAGCGCGATCGTCGAGAATATCCAAATCACAATTAGAAAAAACGCTTCGGCAGTGGTGGTTGCTTATATGCAGCTTTCCACCGAAAAAAATTCTGGACGCTCGATTGGCTCGTTAGCCACATACTGTCCTCTGCAAACCGAACTGAACCTTTTAGGTATGCCAAATCCAACCCGAAAAGGTTTTATAGCTACGCACAGTCAAAAGGAAAAACTAGGGAAAACATAGGGGATTTGAAACTAGAGGACGGAAAAGTTGCCGATACCGACCTGTCTAAGGCGACTGCCTTCTCAGGGGTTTTTCAGTAGCGTTCAACGACGGGATAATTCTTCAAACGCACCGTCAGGTCTGCTTAACCTGACACCTGGTGTCCATGTATTAGATGAGTTGTCCTTCAATGAGGCTGAGGTGTTTGACGCACTTATCCATGTTCGGGTCAACAAATCTGAGAGACCGGACGGCATCTACTACGCCTCAGTGCTTGCCGAACCGTTTTGCCAGCTCTTTAATTCATGCCTGCAAATAGGAGTTGTTCCCAGTAAGTGGAGGGAAGCCATAGTCGTGCCAATACACAAGGGTGGTTGCAGGTCAACTGTTGGTAACTATAGACCGGTCAGCCTGACCAGCACCGTCTCAAAAGTAATGGAAAAACTGCTGCGTGATAAAATCTGTCAGCATCTTTGTCGGCATTCTCTGTTGAGTGTAACTCAGCATGGATTTCTCAAGGGTAGATCCTGTCTGACTAACCTCCTTAGCTTTCCAATACTGCTTCTAAAAGGATGGATGAAGGGAAGCCTATCGAAACCCTCTACCTAGACTTCAGCAACGCTTTCGATTCCGTAAATCACCGCCTTCTAGAGATTAAGCTTGCAGCCAAAGGCATACGGGGTAGTCTACTTGCTTGGATGAAGGCCTTCCTGACAGGTGGGACATTCCGAGTGAGAGTAGGATGTACGCTGTCGAATGAAACCGACGTGAACAGTGGTGTACCCCAAGGTTCGGTACTTGGTCCTCTTCTATTCCTGATTTTCATCGATGACTTGTCCTCTGCATTGAAGTACCCATGCTTCATTTTCGCGGATGATGTGAAATTCATCGGATCACCGGATGACGATACCTTGATGCACGACCTTGAGCGGGTCATAAACTGGTCATACCAGTGGGATCTCCCACTGAACCTAAATAAGAGCAAACTCTTGTCAACACTGGTTGATAAGATTTCGGTCCAGGTGGCGGGGAATTTTTTCAGTTTTAACGCCACACAGTGTGTTAAGGATTTGGGCGTACTGATAAGGGCTGACTTCAAATAGGAACCAATGTGCGCTGCGACTCAGCGTGCACGCAAGGTACTTTTTCGGCTGAAATCGTTGCTATCGAGCAGAAGACTCGATGTATTCCTGCCACTTTATAAGGCATAGTTTGGCCGTATCTTGAATACTGTGTTCAGGCGTGGCGTCCTCACTACAAAAAAGACATCCTTCGACTTGAAAGCGTAGAGCGCCTCGCAACTCGCATGATTGAAGGTCTGCGAGGGAAACCGTACGCTGTGCGCCTAATGTTTCTCGATCTTTTCTCCATTAGGCGCCGTTGTTTAAGAGGTGAATTAATAGGAACTTTGAAGATCTTAAAGAGTCTGAGTTGCGTGCAAATGAACGACTTCTTTACCTTAAGCCCCTAGCTGGGCACCCGGGGCCACTCACTTAAAATTGCTAAGAAACGATGTCGGCTAGACTCCAGGAAACACTTCTTCAGCCTTAGGGTTGTTAACTTCTGGAACATTCTCCCAGAAGAACTTATATCCTGCAGTACCGTGTCTAGTTTTGAGCAAGGGTTGGACCGCAAATGGGGTAAGTTGTTTCCTGAATACTCTCCTTAATTGCTATACAAGCTTAGGTTTTTCATCTTTTAGCGTTATCCCGTAAATAAAGTGAGGGCTAGAGTTATCTGTGTCTTTTATTTTAATTATACACAATGCTACTTCAGCTGACCTCTCACCGTGCTGGTGAAGAGAAACCGCCTTTTCTTTTTCCAGCATCGGCTATAACGCGGTGCTTCTTAAGTTCAACCCGGATAATCTCTTGGCTTCGCGATCGGCGAAGATTTCAATAGACAAAAAGAATATACGTTTTGGCAGTGTGGGTGCTTCTCTGCAGCTTTCCACCGAAAGAAATTCTGGACGCTCAATTGGCTCGTTAGTCACATACCGTCCTGTGCAAACTGAACTGAAAAAACTGAAATGAACTTGAATTTCGAATTGGATTTCTCTGTCAGCGGTCTATTTGAAATATTGCTTCAGCTGCTTTTCATCAGAAAAGTATGTTTAAGATGTATTAGAATATATTCCAATGGCCTGAAAATATCACTGCGCAGTAAGCAAGTAGGTTTTTAAATCACCTGAAAAATTAGGAGATTCACATGCTTGATAGCGTGCTAACTTCGCGATAATTTTGCATTTCTTTTTATGCTCGCGGTGTTTACATCGGTAAGGTATAAAATCGATACCCAGCTACACACCACATCCTCTGGAACAGAATATGTAGTTTTTTCAACCACAAAAGGGTTCATAGCGAGATTTTCAGGGTGTAATGTAATCAATGTTGGCACATAAATTTGAACGTTGCAAAGCTTATCAGATAATTTAGACTGCTTTATGTATACGTGAATGTGAAAGGACATGCAATCGTGCAGCATGTGTGCTAGGCAAGCGACATTGATTTGTAAGTGGAAGCACTCTGGATTCTTCGCAATTTCTCTGTTTTTTGCTGTCTAGGCCGGGGCAACCTAATTGTGCAGTCTAAGACTTTGCTGCGCTATCACTGGCCGTAAACTTGCGCCTCCACGCGTTATGCTGATTCCTATCTCAAAGTCCACCAATTAGTGCATCGAGATTTATGTTGGATAAGGACACTCATCCTTCGCTTCCGTGATATGTTGAAGTACTGAAGTGTTCCGTCTGTCAACGATGAGTTTGGAATGTCGATTAAGGCGATCAGTGCATTTGGTAGTGTTGAATGAAATATGATTTTCCAGTGGCTACCATTAAAATTAAAGAAAGTCCTTTCTGAATCTAAGGTTTCTAAATGTGACTGGTGAACGCTCGGTTTCACCACCGTCACCAGATAAAGGAAATGTTCATCATCATCATAGACAGCATTACACCGGCAGCACGTACCGAATGCTTAACTGCGACACAACCATGAAAAAGTAAAATCCCAAAGGATGGGGAATGGCGGTACTTAAATAGCTACGGATTCTATAGAAGAGTAAGCACAAACAAACGGGGCAGAGGTGCCTACACCTCGAATGAAGCATGCATTCAACAAGTTTCGTGAACGAGTAGATGCGACATCAGCATGACAGCTTCCTAGCGGCTTTTATTGTCATGCATCATAACAAGCTTTTCTCGTCACTCCGCTTGACAACATACAAGGTCAAGCAAACACTCCAAGAAGATGCTTAGTGCAAGACCACCATTGAACACGGTTTCTGGACATATCCTGAAGCAAAACTAGCCATTGCGATATCTGATCGCGGGGACACCAGCCCGGAAGAAGCGCTGCGCCGACTTTGGAAAGGTTACTAGTAAGGGTTTTTGACTGATTATGCCATGTGACGGTTTGGCCACCCCGAGATTTACGCCAATCTGGATGTGGTGTCGCCAAAAGAATCTGTTTCGGAAGTCGGTGGTCCGGCATCCGTAAAACGTGACCCAACCAGCGTAACATATGCAGGTTGATTTGCTTCTCTATATCAACATTACTACCCAACAACTTATTTCGGAGAGCATCGGTGCGTATGCGATTGTAACAGCTAACCCCTAGAATGTTGCGGAGACATCGGTTTTCGAATACTTGAAGACGCTGAATGTGTTCTTTACGTAGGGTCCAGGTTTCGCACACATACAGTAACACAACCCGAACTGTCGCTTTATAGACTCTACCCTTGAGTAACAGAGACAGTCCTTTCTGACGCCAGAGGTAACCTAGGTTGCGGAATGCTACGGTCGCTTTAGAAATGCGTGCCGAGACCTCGTCATCTAACGATGCAGAATTATTGATACAACTACCGAGATACGTAAAACGATCTACAATTTCAAGCGCCTGTTTGTCAAGTAATAAAGCGCTGTTTGATAAGTCGATATCCTGCAGCAGAACACTACACTTAGAGGGTGCGAAACGTATTCCAAATGCGGGCACAATACTAGTTAGCTTGTGCAGTATCGCCTGTGCATCTGTGTACGAGTCGAAGTGCAGAACTAATCATCAGCATTGTCCAAGTCTAGAAGCTTGCCACCCGGCATTATGTGAACTGCGAAAGCTGGGGCCCCCTCGTTGCATAATTCCATGATGGGATCAATTACAAAATTCAACAAAAACGAAAAAATCGGACATCCTTGTCGGACGCCACTTGTGGTGTGGAATTTGGGTGAAAGTTCGTTGCAAACCCTAACGCATCCGGATGCATGAGCATAAAGTGCACGTAGTATGTTGACATACATTTGCGGAACGCATTTGCCAGCAAGGTGTTAAACAGGACATTTCGATCGACTGAATCAAATGCTCCTTCGAAGTCTAAAAAGATGGCTATTTTCAGCTATTAAGTGTGCCGCAGTTCTAAGATCCGTCGAAGAGTAAAAATTTGGTCGACACAGCCTCTACCAGGCCGGAAGCCAGCTTTCTGCTCTCACATATGTGATTCCCTATGCGATGTTAATCTTCGAAGACATATGGCCGCTAATAATCTCGTAGTGATGAGAGTGAGACTTATCCTACGGTGATTAGAGCATGCGCTTCGCACACCTTTTTTAAATATAGGTATGATAACCGATTCGCCCTAACTCTGAGGTACGGATTCTGACAACCACACTTTACAGACTAGATCGCCTAATGTGCTGATTAGGACTTGGCTATCTTCTTTGAGCAAAGCAGGCGGTATGTCATCGGGGCCAGCAGCTTTGAATCGTTTCATTGATTCGATACATGCTTTAATTTCTAAATCATTAGGGGATTTAAGCTAACAGACCAAGGATCACACTGCTGCAAATGAGAGAATGATTCTGTTACAGGCGACCAGCTAAATTGTTCTTCAAAATGTTCGGCCCAGCGTAAGAGGCGGCGATTCTTATTAGTTTTAAGAGTACCATCTATTTCAGCGATAATCTCACTCACTCCATTTTTCGTATGCCCCGTCGATCGAATAAGTTGGAAGAGTTTTCGCACGTTACCCGCATTATTTGCTATTTCCTTTTGTTCGATCTTATTTAGCCACCACTTTTCTTTGTCTAGTCTTGAGCTCCGTTTAAGTTCATTCCTCACGCGTCTACGCTCTGTATTGTCCAGGAACATGAGGTATTTTGCGTCGCTGGTGAAGAATTTCTATAGAGCCCTGTGAAATCCAGTGGGCCTTTTGAGTTGATTGTGTAGTCTCACAGGCTGTTATTGCAGCGGCTCGCATAATCTCTGCTATTTTGTTCCACCTTTCATCGGCAGTTGAACACTGAGCAACTAGGAGTGAGTTACTCAAGGTGGTCCTATAAATATCTTGAACTGCAGGCTGGACGAATTTTTCGACCGCAATGCGTTTCCCATTCGAAGGCTTCGTACCGGATAACTTTAACGAGAACCCACATCGCACAAGAGCATGATCTGAATCTATGCAGGTATTCCAAAAGAAGCGGCAGTCCTCAATACAACCTTTCCAGCGAGCACTTATGGCGATATGGTCGATTTGGGCCGAAGGTTCCCTTCCATCCGGCGAGCGCCATGTGGCACATTGACATCTTTCATGTCGAAAGGAAGTGCTGCTAATGAATAATCGAGATTGTGCACAGAATTGTATGAATTGTTCACCTTTATCTGTGCGTTGGCCTTCAAGACCAAACATGCCACCTAATTGTTTCAGATGTATCTAAGCGACCCAGTCTGGCATTCATATCTCCCGCTAAGACAACAATATCGGAGCTTTTTGCACATCTATTAAAGAGCATAAAGATCGTCGTAGAAAGCGTTCTTCTCGTCGTCAGAATTAGTGTTAGTCGGGGCGTAAGTTGCTACAATAAACAAGCACCTCTGATTAGAAGATTTTGAGTTTGGTCTAATATTAGTGGCTAGTCTAACTGTGCTATTACAAGGAATCCAATCGATTAGACTGGATTCGGCACGTGAATTCAGCACTATACCAACACCCGCCTGTCCTGAAATGGCAGCTACAGAATCACCAGAGCAGCGCATAAAGTAGCGAGTTGAAAGGTTCGGGGCATTATGTTGAGCAATTAAAGGCGGATCATATAAGCAGCAAACATCAAGAGATAGACTATCTAAGGCAATAGCCAATGCAGCTTGCTGACCTATTTGTCTGAGAGTTCTGACATTCATGGCTCCCATGTGAGAAGAGGTCCGGGGTTTCAGAAAGTGATCTGTAACTTTGCGAAATGAAAATGTTCCAACATGTTCAGCGCGGTCTTTTCTAAAGCTGGGATTGGTAGACAGAGAGCTGTTAAGAGTGGATGGAGGAGGGGAAGGGTCGGAAACAGTTTGAAGAGTAGGGCAAGCAGTAGTTTGTTTTCGCTTACCCGCCCTGCTGTATGCAGCAGGTAAGGCGCGACGGCCGATGCACTATGGAGTCGGTTTCGTAGTAATAGTCATGGTTGTATGCGGTCTGTAATACTGCCAGGTCGTCCATGCCTAGACAGATAACAATTCGGGTTCTCGACCAAAGCCTTTGGCTAAAAAGCCTGACCCACAAGGCAGCGGGTTAGGTTGAGACCGTGTTCGTTTGACCTCTATCCATTGACCTTCCTGGTATGATTGACTCTGAAGGTGCTCGGAGAGCACCACCCAGCCTAGCTCAATGAGTCGTAGAGGTACACAAACCATTGCGCCACGTTAAGATCCAGTCTCAGCGCGATGGAAATGTTAATTTTCTGTGTAATGTGATATGAAATCACAAGCCTGATCCAGGCAACCTGTTTGTGGTTGTTGCATACCCATCGACTAATATTAGCTTACATGTGAATTTGTGTACTACTTATTACTGCGCAGCCAACACGGTTTGAAATTGATTGACTGTGCTGTATGTGGAAACAGGCTAGAGTTTCATTACAGTTTGAAGTTAAAGTTCTTATATCTGTCTAGGTCTGGATAGCCTGACAGTATCTTAGCCCGTAAGCTTGTTGCCAATTCGAGAACCCGGAGGGAAAGTTAGCGGAGTTCCAAAGTTACGGAACTGGAATCTGCGGCAGCTGTAGGCAATTTCTTAACATTGTTCCAGCCAATCAGAACTACTGGAATCGAGCTACCAGGCATCAGTGAGCTGATGCGTAAGGCAGATGGTTCGCCAGTTTTGAACATGCACAGGCGCATGGAGCGATGGGCAGAACATTTTAAGGCACGGTTTTATGATACCTCTGCGATAATCCCATTGAATGCACCAACACTTTCAAACAGTTATTTTTGCTCTGCTCAGGTGATTTTTTAATTTTTTCTCATGCCATGCGGGTATAGGTACGGTCATGAGTTCACGTGCAGAAAGCTCACTTTTAGACTTGATTCCAATCATCAGCAGTATGTGCTAGCTAATTCTATCAACAATACTTCCCGAACTATAAGTAAGCGGTTTTTGCTCATTGTAGCCACTTATGCTCGGACTAATAGTAGTGCTGATGGAAGCAAAGATATCTTCTTGGATAAACTTCGTACTCTATTGCGATGCGCAAAAAACTCTGATATCATTATTCTTGTTCGGAGTATGGAAGATGTTCACCTAGATGTTACCGAGTTCGAACTTGGTAGTGCATTCAGTCTCGGTGCCTAGCAGATGGTATGGTATGGTATGAAAGAACAAGCCTGATCCATGCAAAGTGCCGCACAGTCAGAGACTGCATGTGGGCTAAGATACTGTCAGGTTGCCCAGGCCTTCAAATCGGCCGTGCATACAATTAATTTCTCCAAGGGTAAAATGCATCAAATATTTTCGTATCAACTGAGGTCAAAATTGGACGTGCACTTTAGAACGAAGTGCGAGATACCGGGACTTGCAGTGAAACGTTTGACCCAAAAACTTTTGCTAGTAAACTGGATCGTATGTCAATCAATTAAGATGGACAAGAAAAATCGTTCATTCGACAAATTGTAACTCGATGTCGGGACATGTTTTCATTTTTTAAATTTGTGGTGAAATTATTGTAACAGCTGAAAATTCGTGTGTACGAATAAAGTCAATTTCTTCTTCTTCTTCTTCTAGACAGATATGAGAAATGGCGAATAAAGGTGGTAGTGAGAATCCAGCGTGTTTCAACATGCAGCTCACTACCCGTGGCCAATCAGTTTAGCACGGTGTTAGCCGCACAGCATAGAAGTACTGTACGATTACACATCCGTGCATTACTTTCATCAAGTACTTTTCTATTACTTGATGAAAGGCGAGGGATTCTTTCCATTTCACAATACAGGGCAGAACGAAGACGCGTCAGAAATAAAATTAAGCCTGGCATTCGATCAGATAGGGAATCGTGATGGCTGCACAAATTTGAGGTACCTGGAGGTAGCCAGTGATTCAAGTAACGTCCGAAGACTATTTATGGTAATTCGGTCTACAGGTTCTAAAATCATTGGATTCAGCGAGACAAACACAAAGAAGGATGGAGCCTTAACAACTAACAAAACGCACCGCCTGTCTCGTTGGGCGGAGCATTTTCGTGAGCAATTTAGCTGACCAACTGCAGGTAGTTCATTGTCTTCTATTCCATATTTTGAAGCCTGGTCTGTTGATTTATCTCCTCCGAACGAAATCAAGATCTATATTGATTCAATGAAAAGATTCAAGGCAGCTTGTCCTGATGGACTAACTCCTGTTCTGTTCAAGGAAGGTTGCGGTATGGGACACGGAAACTATTCCGCAGTGTTGGGGAAAATCGATAATCATATCTATTTTCAAAAAAGGTGTGCGTACTGCATGCTCCAACCACAGTGGAATAAGCTTTACGTCCGCTATTACCCGGGTTCTTGCTTCAATATGTCTGGCGCACATTTCGTTTTCTATAACTGATCAATTTTGGACAAAGGATATGCACCAGCTTGGTGTATCTGTTAATTGTTTGACTATAGTCGATAACCATGCGTTTTCTGTGACGTTCATTGGTAGTCACCAGGAATTGTGCCCGTCATGAAGAAGAAGACGATTCGATTATACTCGAAGAAACGCCGAGTGCTGGTGGGGACGCTGCTTTGTAACCAAATTCCCAAGAATCTTCATTGAAGCCGACTCATCCTCCAGGAGGTGATAGTCTCACAGAAGTACATACATATATACACTTTATCCGGTTCCAAACATGTCCGCCATGATGATTATATATGCAGCGAAACTGTGACACGGTTTCAACATACACGTGATCAGATATACTGTCAGTCTGCCCATACCTAGACAACGTTTAGCGTATATTCTATTTCAGGTCCCACTGGATCATCCAGTCTACTTTTATATCGTTTTCATTTCTACGCAAATAGGGTTTGTGACATGTCAAGAGCCAACGATTTAGTAAATATATTGAAGCCTCTTCGTGAGCACACATCTTTCACACGACGTTCTCAAAGAATATCGCACAAAACTCTAAAAACGATAACCACGATATAACTTGTTGTCGACCATCGAATTCCATCTATGCGTCTTTTCTAGATTTCGCTTCCTGAATTATAGGGAATTCAGGGTGACAAAGCTTAAACAATTTTTGGTCCGAAATAGCAACGTTTTTGCGATGAACATTTTAATTTTGACTCTGTATGGCACTCACTCAGAGATCACAGGTTTTGAGCCACACTAAGTGATAAGTAACATGAAACGGAAACGCGTAAAAAGTAAGTAGGCAAGTAGTATATTTGAATACGCGTAAAAGGCAGCTCTTTATTGTAGTTTTACGGCATGTAATTTTATGATTTTTTCCAAATGTTACAATTATATAGGATGACAAACTATGACACACATTATAAACTACATTGACGCATCTGAATTCGTTTTCTAGCCACATCGCATCAGGTTTTCCTGCAAATTATTAAGATTTTTTGTGTCCCTGAAGCAAACGATTTTTTCCACGGAGCCTTGCCATATAGTCAGCTTCTTTATCCCAGCGTGTCACACCACTGCCTGGCCATCTGATATTATTATTATATTATATTTGCACAATCTGATACAGATATAGTGCCGTTCAACATAAACAATGAGATTTACAAAGCGAAAAGGGAGTACAAAGCGTTGTCATCGGCATCGTTGAACGTAGGCATGATACTACCCGGTTGCCTACACCGAAGTAGGGAAGATTTCGTTTAGGGGGTCCCACCCCGAGCCTTTACCCACAAGGCAGTGGAGCGAGAGAGGTTCGCACCTATCGGTGGCCGGTGACCGACGAAGCGGTTCATACGCCCTTTTTTGGGAATTTCCAGTTCGGAGCCCGATAACCCCGTTGATAGGTTGGTGACTTCAGTTTTTGCCTGTGCACCATACAATGTCCTTGGTTAGGACAAGGGGCAGTGACTTTTGGAGCGGCGAGTCACATCCGCCGCGTCGTGATGTCATCATTGGATTTTTGTGGTCATCTGATTATTTCTCCCATCCTCTAGCAGGCTTTGTGAATAAGATGCGGTATGGTAAATTACGATGAGGCAAGCTATTTATTTCGGCACTATTCAATTAAACTTGGTTTCTATTACATTTCTGATTTTTTGTGGTGATGATTTTTGTTTTTAAATTTTCTATTAAATAGCATCTTATAAATCCATTAGCTAGCATCTTAACGTCATTTTATTTTGTTTCAGTCTTAAAATCAGTGATCAATATCAAGTAGCACATAGCGTTCGTATTCATTTGACACGAAGGATGGGTAAGTATAATTTTAAACATACCTTGCTAAAATTTCCGTTGATCAGTACTATCTTTTTCATTCGCTTAACATTTTCCTTAGCTTATAATCACCTGTCAACTTCAATACTTCTCAGTCATGCTATAGATTTTAATTTGTCTTCTGTTGAAGCAAAGGCGTAACGTTTTGTTTTCACATAACTTTGAATTTATTAGATTTCATTATACGAAAAATATTTACATCACAATTGTTACTAAACCCGTTCGCTCGATTTGACTTTTGTTATGCTCTGCACCAAAATTTTGCTACTCTTGTGGTCATCCTTTTACTTTTTTATCGATTTATTGTAAGTTGGCTCTACCTCATCGTACACCAAACTATAGGACCCTATTTTGTTTTGGATGCGTACGCGTAATCTTTCCTTTCTGACAGTAATGACTATAATAAATGGTGTCTTCTCGTCTCCACAAACCCGTTCTCACTAGGATGGTCGATGAGTAACAGACAAGCGATTTCGCATTTTGACCAAATACTTTGGCTGTGAATGCAAATCCTCCTGCTTGTATTATCCTGAACTATAAACTTTCACGATCTATTTGAAAATTTTTAATTACCTTTCACTTGTTGGATTAACTGTGAATATAATAGTCATTAATTTCCTTTTTTAAACACAACCATGCAATCAAGTAACCATTCACATGCAGACCATTCACAACTTTATTTATCGTCTTGCTGCTTATTTTTATGGCTTTTCCGGTTCGGTTATAATAATTGTAACGCGGTTCTGACTGCTATACTGCCGCAGCTGTTATCTAATGTGATTGGTCTGCGTTATTTATTTTTTTGTTTTAAAAATTCGTTGTTATCCAAGATAAACGTCTGTTCTAGCCACAAATTGACATTCGTTTCAACTCCAATGAAGCATTCTGTTTTCCTTGATTAATTTTGTGGTTTTTGAATATACTTATATGATATGCTCCGTTAGTATAAAGTGTCTAAGCAAAATTGATAGAGTTCAAAAAGTTCCATGATACTTATGAAGTTCTATGTTACTTATGTTTCTATTTCCCCCTCTGTCTAGGCCTGGGCAACCTGACAGTATCTTAGCCCACGTGCAGTCTCTGACTGTGTGGCACTTGGCCTGGATCAGGCTTGTGCTTTCATACCATACGATGTTACTTAGTTTGTTTTAACTTGTTACCACTATGCATTTGTAAAACAGTAGCTGTCTTTATGCTGGTTGCCAAAATATAGAACCACAACCAACTGAATTTGGTTAGCAGCGATGCTGTTCGAAAACTATGAACACTATAAACTTTTATTTTTCACCTATTGTATCAGCACTTCCTACAATATTGCACGGGAAACTTCATTCACGGGCGCCCTGATTTTTTATCTTTTCTACCCTTTGCACAGGTGATTGGAATACATGGACCATCAGCCCAGATGATCGGGCGAAATTCGATTCACAGTTTCAACTGTTGCGACCCGATAAAGGTTACCTGACAGGTGATCGACAGTTTCGGCTTGTATAATATTTCAGGTGAACAACTAAAGTCATATTTCCTGAAGTTCGGTCTTTCGATTCCCGTTCTCGGTCACATCTGGTTCGTGCGCTGCCGTTTTGTCTAATTTTCTATTTAGGGGCTTGGCCGATATGGATGTGGATGGAAAAATGGACCAAAAAGAATTCGCCATCGCTATGTTTTTGATAAACAAAAGTTTATCGCATGTTCCGCTTCCTCCGACCCTTCCTTTGGGACTGAAGAACAGTCCAACATTCGGGTTTGTCTCGCCAATCTCTCCTCGCAGTACACTATCTTCTCAGTCAAGTGCTACTGTTCAATCCTGTAAGTTCGTAGCCGAAATAATTTGATTCTTTTTGGAGGTCTTTATTCATCGGTCTCAGAATATTATTTTGTGTTCAACTGATCTAGTTTAACGGAAATTCTTGAGATACTTCGATTACTTCCAAGTATTTCAACTTCAAGTTGTGTAAATATTCACTCGGCATTAGGAGCGTTTGCATCAGTGTTCTGTGTTCCCATACCCCTTGTCTGTGTTTGTGAACTTATTACTGGGATAACTCACTATGCATCGTTGACCTCCATCAATTCGAGTTCGGTTGTTAGACGAGTTCCATCGCAAACTGTTTTAGCTTTTCCCTCTTGACTTTTAATGTGTATATTTGACGGAGGGTTCGTTCCACTAATCCCAACCTGATTTCACTGACGCTGATAAAATGTTTTGCTGAGATTCTCGGTTGGCCTACATATTGCATCATTCAAAAGTAAAAAAACCAGTTAATTTTCCGATGGGCACTGATGTACTGTGTATATCATACTTCAATCGTTATTTCAGCTCCGCGCAGGTTTAACCATGGATAGATTTGAAAAGAAAGATAAGTTTTTCCATGTACGAATCTATGTAGATACTTTGGTTGTGCTCTGTACAAAACGGACTTTATCGCTTCGATTGGTAACGAAAAAACTGGTGCACTGGAGGCTTGGTGTGTGACCGTGCAATAAAAACTAATTTGCTTTTAAATAAGATAAATTGAATAATCGTTTTTTGCATAAAGACAAAAGCTTACATGCCATCTTTCCTGCCTACAACTTTGTTACTTTGTTAAATGCTTTGAGAGTTGAAGAAGTATAGCACATGGCTTTCATATAGACTCCCTGTTGAGATTTACCATTTAAACCCACCTCAGAAAAGAGAAAGAAAGTAACAAGTGCATTGAAAGACTACATCTTTGGCCAAGCGACTAAACGCAAATGTGTTTTCCGACATTTTGTGGAGTTAATACAGGATAAAACTGTCCAATCATGGCTACTTTTCCTAGACAGGATATCTTCCACGAATGAGGGTCTTTTTCTAAACTGTTCTCAAGGCGCTATTCTCTTTTTCTGACGGCAAAAGAGTTGCCGCGTATCTACAACGCGCGAATTTTAATAGCTTTTTTGCTCATGAAGATATGAATCGCCAGACAACTTCCTCACTCGTGAATGGTGGCAAAACGTGTTTTCATCTAACACTACACCATTCTCTGCGAAACATCCAATGGGAGCGTTTTGTGTTATTACACGGGTTTATTACCATGTGTCCGTGTATTACATACCTTTTGCAATGTATCCGTGTGTGCTGTTGTCTGGCATGCTTTTGTTCGACTAAAATGTCTGTACTGGCGAAGAAAAGATTCAGCCTATCTTGTTCATGTATGCGTATCATTTTTTCTTGGCAACGTTCTTTCTTTCAGCAACCATGGTGATGATATTTCTCCTCATCCTACCCTTGATGATCAGTCAGCTTCCAGTGTAGCTGAACCCAAGCACTCACCCTTTAACCAGTGCTGTATGTGTGTTATAGTTTTATATACAAAGTAATGTTTAACAAGTTACAAACGGTAATTACCGTCACTTTTTGCAGCCATTACGCTGTGGAATTCGCTCAAAGAATTATTCTGCTTTCAGCCCGAAGCCATGAGTGTGGTCGTCAATAGGCTGCTTCTAATGTCCTTTGGAGTTTCCGTGTATGCACCTTATCTCCATTCACTTACCAAGAACTATACGCGATTGTAATATTACGACATACTTTTTGTCTTTTTTCATAATTTACTGTCGGATTTTTTAAGTTAATTTTCCACATGTCATTTTATTCCACCCAGCATTTGCCAACGGAGATACGTTGGCTTGTGTAACCACGCAAAGCAACGGCTCATTAGCTCAACGACCGGATTTCCAGAACTGGATCGTCTCACCGGAATCTCGCCCCAAATATCGCTTGTTATTTAATCAGCATGACCACATGAAACGAGGCTATCTTACCGGTCTAGAAGCGAGGGCGATTTTCATCAAATCGGGGCTTTCTCAACAAATTCTGGCTCACATCTGGTAACCAATTTTTTCCCCGAATTAATTTGTGTCTAGGTCTTTGGCGGACGTTGACAAAGATGGCAACCTCAGTGGAGATGAGTTTTGCATCGCCACTTTCTTGATTGATAAAGCACTAGCGGGCAATCCTTTACCTCCAACTCTACCGTCTAGTTTGCTATCTTCAGTGGTAAGTCGGTTGTGCTAGATTGCTCTCCCATTTTTTTCTTCATGGCTTAATTGATGCTGGGTTATTTAAATAATTCCGCAAGGTTTCGCACTAAATGTTTTCATGATTCTGCGTTTTCTCATAATCCAATTCTTCACACATCACTTGTTTTCATAGTAAATACCAATTTATCAATGCATTCGAGTGTGCTACATTTTGACGCATTGTCTCCAACAGGTCCGCTCTTCGTCAGATCAAAAGCCAACCCCCGCCCAAGAAGATGGCGTGGCTCCCGGTAAGCACGCCAATCTCTCTTTTAATCCTTGTCACTTACGTTTAACGTTGACGAAATATTATTAATGTTTGAAAACAAACATAGCCGATTGAATATAGTTAAATGGCATAGATCCATATATTTTGTAAAAGTTAGTTGGTTCAGTCATTCTAAGTTAAATGGCGTTCAGGTCTAAACGTCTGTCACCTTTTGGTCTCACTCAAGAATACTCGTTCTAGTATTTATCACGTCTCACCTCGCTTTCTGTCCAGCCGTGTGCCATCTGCACTTCCCTTTCTCTAGCTACACTAGCTCTCGGTATCAAATCAACCGTTTGTCACTTATGCAGTGTTTTTCGCATTTGATAAGCATGCCGGTGTGACAGTCAACTATGTATCATTATTGATTTTTATCTCGCCATGCGGGTTCTCGCCCCGTTCAATTTCATTGTATTGATCGAGTAGAGTGTTTATCTGCAATGAATCAGTCGATTGACCGTTGTTTATTGTTCCTCACCATGTTCCGCTGAACAGACAGCAGCTGTATTGATTTCTCATAATTACTTATGTGGCTTTAAATCTTGATCTGGAAAACTCGCGCGCGATGCAGCGCAACAATTAACCCGTGATGTATGTCGTTCTCTACTCTCCATCTAGATGCTCTCTTTCTTCCGCCTGTTTCTCACGACTCTGTGCAATTTCGTTCGCTTATAGCATCCAGTTTCGAGGATAAACGTAGAGAAAACTTTCTTCAGGGACAGATTGAATTGGACAAACGGAAACAAGAATTAGCAGAAAAAATGCGTTTTGAAGAAGAAAGTCGTTTGGAGAAGGAGCGTCTGGAAAGAGAACGACTGGAAAGAATTAGGTGAGCACATACGCTTACATTTTAGTACTATGTCACCCCCGAATTGCTATTCTGTTTCCGTGTACACCAATTTCCCCACTTTTTCGTGAAATGCCTTGACCCTTTTCTCTTATGGCAGGCGCGAAGAAGAAGAGCGAAAGTCGGCGGAAGCTGCACGCCAGGCTGAAAAAATGCGCGAGCTGGAAGCTCAAAAGGAAGCCCGACGCCGCCAAGCATTTGAGGAGCGTACCAAAGCATGGAGGTTGGCCGAAAGTCAGAGATTAATCGAAGCAGAACGGCAACGTGTCGAAACTTTGAAACGAGACAAGTCGCGAGCCCAAACGCTGTTGGAACAGGTAACCAAACTGCCCCATTTCTCATTGAATATCGTTAGCCATTGAAGTGCTTTAATCATGGTTGGTTACTTTCAGGCAATTGCTCATCGCGCGAGTCTCTTGGAATCTGCATCCGTTCAAGAGCAACGACGCCGCGATGTTTCGCAACGTTTACTTGTTGCTACAAACGAGCTCAACTCTCACAAGGATGCCATCACTTCAATGCGCAGCAAACGTGATACCTACGAGAGGGAGATAAGAGATTTAACCGAACAAGTGGAGGCTGCCAAGGCTGATTTGGCGCGCGTGCAACGTGAAAAGGAAGAATTGACTCTACGCCAATCAACGACTAGTTCAAGTTCCGAATTATACAAAAGCCTGCTGAGTAGCCAATCGGTAGGCCTCTTCTTCTTGTTGCATCGCCTTGAACATCATTTACCGCTCTAACCCTGTTTACTAATTATGAAGGCAGAACTATTGAAAATGAGTGAAAGTTCTGTCATCACTGCTGATTGATGGAGATATTTCTAGACATACGAAATCTGATCGTACCATCTCTACCCGAACGGAAACAGCTCATACGAAGTCTTTTAGTCAGTCTGACGCTGTGTGATCCCATTCTCGAACGTTTTATCATGACCAGAAGTAATTCGATGAGCGCGTAACGTCAACCACCGTGCCGCATATTCGCAAGCACGCATCTGAGGTCGAGCAAATGTCTCGCAATATCACAGCTGCACTTACGTTAAACTTTTGTCATAATGTCCACTTCTGACCCCTATATTTCTCGCAGCAGCGAACCCATCGTATTACCACTACCAATGGCACTACCGATAATGTCAAGACCTTCCATGTAAACACCTTCAATTTTTCATTCAAAATGATCGTTCTCGAACTTTTCTGTTTTTATTTAGCTACACCGACAGGATATCGATCGTCTGAATCGAACACTAGACGATCTCAATGCACGCACGACTAATCAAGGTCAAGAATTGGCTCGAAGGCGTAACGCAGCTCAGGAGTTGGAACAAAAGTCATCAGTTGTACAATCCGAGTTGAACGAATTGCGTACCTTATTGCATCAAAAGTTACGAGCAACTGCGACTCACGAAACCCCTTCTGGTGACAATGCTAGGTAAATTCTCCTTGCGCCGTCTTTTTAAAGATGCCATTTAAAAAATAAAAGGTTTTTTATTCTTCTTATTTCTTGTGTAGATCGTACATTCTTTGTCAGCGTAATTGAGCATGCTTTCGCCAAACTACCGGCATCAAGATTTCGTTATTACGGAATTGAATTCAGTTCTGTGCAGCCTAATTTTCACGCACCATTCACAAAAGCTGTTCATCACCTCGACTTTTCCCGGTACATACAAAATGATTATCAGGGTTCTCGAATTGGCTGTGCTTTCTTGAACGATCGAAATTCTACCATCTACACTCCCTATATATCGAGCTTATTTTACGATCTCCCTGAAAATGAACCTTGTAGTTTCGACCCTCTCTGGTAACAATTTTTCAGCAATTTATTGAATTGTTTTTGCGGCCGATCGGAGAACCATATTCATGAAAATGAAAGTTTGTAATGAATCAGTTTGTTGGTGACGTTTTGTTTCGACACAGATGCTTCGTCTGACCAAAAGTGCTAGTATGTCTGTATGTAAGCACAATCCTAATCCAAGCAAAGTGCCGCACAGTCAGATACTGCACGTGGGCTAAGATACTGTCTGGTTGCCCAAGCCTAGGCAGATATGCGAAAGAAAGTAGAAATGGTAGTGAGTCTCCAACGTGTTTCAGCATGCAGCTCACTACCGGTGGCAAATCAATTTAGCACGATGTTAGCCACATAGCACAAAAGTACTGCACGATTGCACATCCGCGCCAGTACAAGTTCAAATTGCATTCACCTGGCAAATCACTAAGCTGACTAAAAACTGCACAGGCCATTTTTGGCGCAGAGCTTGTTAAAATAGACCGGTGAGATTCAGATCAACTAATGCACCTATTACATGCTGTGTAATCTCTTAATTGTTTTAGTTGTGTACAGGTGTGATCGACATCCTCTGACCGAACAGCATTCCTGCGTAATCCGTGCGCACTCCAGAGGTCACGCTTCTGTGTCAGAAGCGAAACATTACCAACAAACGTCTCTAGCCGATTGATTACAAACTTTCTTTTTCATAATTTTATTGTTTTTTTTCCTTGCAAGCACTTATCTTTATCGATTGTAATTTCACTACCCCATTTTCGAACTAGTATTATCGTAATTTTTGTGCGCTACACTTTGTCGATACATGTCAAATCACTGTGTACGTTTGATGAAATCTTTCTTTGTTATCAGGTTTTTTTCTCTGGTTTTTCCTTTCGGCCATTGAGGCGTCACTGTTTCCTGTGTTTTCCTTAGATCCTAACATAACCAGCCATGTATTGAATGAAGCACCCTTAAGCACTTGTGTTCTTCCGCTCCCGGCCACTTGCGCGAAATGCTGTTCACGTTTAAGTTTAAAGCCTAACGATTTTTCTCAAGAAGCGTGAACCTCTCCATTACGAATGTGGCTTCTTAGCGAACTGCTCGAGTTTTATACTATGAACCCAGCAACGATAAATTACGAAAACAGAACGCAAAGAAAATTGAATGCGCTAGATATGGCTTCGATAAATCTCAGTGATGCATTCTTCAACACCCTATGCAGCCAAATTTAATCCCTGAGCTTTTGTCGAAATAATTGCTCGAAAGCCCATCAATTCCTCAATTCGCCATGCAAACATTGGCGCGAGGCATGAACTCGTGTGCTTCCTGGTACGCAGGCTTAGACAAGAGATATAGCAACACATAATTGATTCAGCAGCATAATGATTCTGACGGAATATCCGAATTTAACGAAGGTCTTTCACTGCGAGCTATCTATTCCGAACATGTCGCTACTTCATCGCGATGAAGTTACAATCTCTTATTGTGCATATCTAACGAAATATAGTGAAAAATCTTATCTTATTGCTTCGAACTTAATTTCATGACACCCAAAGCTCGCAAACAAAAAAAATCGTAATTCTGTCATCGGTCCAACATTAGACAGCTTTGTTTTTTTAAAGAAACCCATTTCGCTTTCTTTTGATACCGGAATGTGTTAATCCGTTTTCCAACTCCACCTTTTCTCCCATCATTGCTTTTAGCGAAACAAACAGTGCACTTTGTGACGCGTACGATGTGATGTTCAATTTCACTGCACGACATCCGGACGAATTGTCCCTGGTGGTTGGCTCATTGGTTCGGGTAAGCGGAATGGCGTTTCTCTGCCTTGAATCGCATTGTTGATACATCTTGGTTTCGAGTCAACCCTTGTATTTTTTCGCATATGTTAATTTGCATGCTGTGTCAATCGGTGTCTGTTCTTGATTGAGGTTCTGGTTATCTTAATTATGTGCTGGTAATAAGCTGCGTGCACAAACATGCTGTACTTTAACTGCCACTATCTTTTTCTTATAACTGTGTAGACCCAGACAAACTTGCAGTATCTGATCATGAACACTGCCTGTTCTTCATTGATGCATGAACTTGATCATAGTTAGGCATCGGAACACGAAATTGACCATCTGCCTGTCTGCTTTAATTCTCTCTTGGTCTGGCGTGCTCGCTCAGAGTGCATATTCAGTTTCTTTGCAGACCTGATTACCTTTCATTTCCTTTGGTTTGAATCGCATACATTTTCTTCTCTGGCCTTGCTTTTCTTCATCATCTGGTGTGATGTTTCGTTCAACTCATTGATTTTTCCACCCAGGTATATGCCAACCCGCCGGTGACGGTTGCTCCCGGCTGGCTTTATGGCGAATCTGATGGTCGAAAAGGACTGTTCCCCGAATCGTATGTGAGAAAGCGTGAAGCAGGGAAAATCGATCCGTTTGACCCCTTCGGTGTGCATCGACCGGTTTCAAGGTATGTATTATCACTCATTCTTCTTCTTCTTCTATCACCTGAACAAGAAAACACGCTGATTGTTACGGCACTTTGTTCTCCAGACCTCACCATGAGCCGAAATCCCCCTGTAGCACGTACTGTGTACTTAACTGCCACGTGGCCGTGCCTAAATTATTTATTATTTTATTATTATTATTATTATTATTATTATTATTATTATCACACAAGTCTTTACAGACGATGTGCCAACAAGTATACCATGAAGAAAGTACATGATGAAAGAAAAAAAAGGGGGATGTTTTTGTCTGTCTGTTTACACATGCCGTTTTTGATCTTTTTTTCTTTTTTGGAATAAGGGAGGGGGGAGGGTCACTGATAAACGGGAACACAAGCACGGCAAGATTCTCGCCACTGGT
>JACCGJ010001379.1:0-12757 GCA_013407085.1 Atriophallophorus winterbourni | reverse complement strand
CAGATAAAATTACAAAAATTGTTCAAATTGTCTTCAAATCCCTAAAAACTTGTTTATCTCGTGAACCATAATCGGTGCTCTAAACGGTCCCAAGAATTACCAGTTTTCTTACTTTATTTAGATTTAAGTATATAGGCATTACTAGAGAAATCACATGTAAGTATCTGAGCCTCATCATTTTCAAAAACCTCATTTGAACTCAACATTTCAATTCTTCAACTACTGGAGTACGTAGGCTATGTTCAATGCTTCCCGTATTTGAACAATTGACGTCAAGCCGCAGCTGCATTCTCACTTTATATTGTTCATATCTTATATTTCCGGCACTTCTTACAAATGCAGCTGTGTTGCTCGAACTGTGTAATATGATCATTTCGTGCGCAAGATCCTTGCAATCTGATAAAGTTTTAAAAATAAATTTGTAAGATATCTTGGGTCCGGGGTTTGCGGTAGCATGTGTATTGTGAGGTCATCTACACGCGAGCTTCCAATTTTCTAGGTATGCTGCGACGGATTTTCAAAACAATATCACATACAACTTAACCCACAATCATGAAAACCTACTTAATTCAAAACATGGAGTATGCTTCGCAAGCTTGGATTCTCTGATTGAAAAGGGATATACATTTGCGTGATAAAATATACCACTGTGCAACCAAACTCATAAGTAGTTTCCAGAAACAAACGTACTAGAAACGCTTGCAAAACCAGAGACTCCCAAACAGCCTTCAATTAAGCCATAAGAGTGATGTGATACTTACATACATAACTCATATCATCCGATACCGTGATTCACGACATACACACAGACATTCGGAGAGTCTAAGAATTCCCCTATTCTCGAATTATCTTTTGCCGATATATTTTCTTTTGGAATTACCTCCCCGAAACGATTGTTAGCGCTCTCAGCGTCGAAACGTTCGTTCAAAATTTCGGACACGTATTTATTGAATAACGATTTGACGCGTAAAACTCAATGCAATTATTCTTTGCGCTAGAATCGAGTCGGGTATTAGAAGTCGTTGAATAATTAATCGAGCAAAGAAACTTGACAAGTCTGTAAGCAATTTGATATAATGATTAAAAGTTGTTTTTAACTGATTGTGCATTTTACTGCAAAATGTTCGAGTGTAATCGCTTCGAGCAATTTTAGGTAAGGTTCAATACCGACCAAGAATATTCGTCTAGGCAAGGGTGACAGTTAGGTATGGGAACATAAATATTTCGCAATTGATTGGAATATGTTTAGGAGCGATCGTTCATTCATAATGACAAAATTTGTGTTCAATCAGTTTCAACACATTTCGAGCAACGTTTTCTTCTACCAAATGCACTTTACCACACTAAGTTCGATAGCCAGGATAAGCAGCCTCTCTGCTAACCTCTGCTAACCATTGTTGTTTTAACTTCACTGGTAATTCGCCTATAGTAAGCTTAGAGGATGCCATGAACAGAACCTGTGGTCGATTCACCTAATAACGTGTGGATTCACACCAATCTGATAACAATGAACACGCTCAAGTTCGGTTGGTACTGTGGCTTATAGATACAAAAGTGCCGATCAAATGGGTATAGGTCACATGTATTGGATTTGCTTGTGAATAAGAATAACTTTGAAAAGTTGACTTCAGGGATAATATGAAACACGTTCGAAGAGTATGATGCGAAAGGCGTGATTTTATTGTTGGGTATCTGCAATCAGTGCCCTCGAAGCATGTATAAATAGCCGTTATAAAAGGAAACACTACTTAAACTAGATTGACATAACACAGTTATCATCTCGTATCTTCTCAATAATAATCAGCCCGTGGTTTGGGGGCTATTGTTACTCAGCTAACCGACAATGTATCGACCACAGTAACTACATGATAGTAACCCAGAGAATATTGTGTACAATTTTCAGCTACGGCTGTGTATCATTTGTATGTGTGCTATTTTGGAGCGTGAGGTAAGCCCTGATTGATTACGCCATGTCAAACTACGCGTTTAGTTTATAACATCTACTACGCATTTCACACAGCCTACATTTCATTCAGTCCAACATTACCCACGTCAACTCCTGTGCGGATTCATCACTAATGTCAACCATTCCAAAGCAAACTGCATTCACACCAAAATCCAACAACGGAAAACATCCGGTTGGGCAAACATGTTTATTATGCACGCATATGACGTTACCACAACACTGGCCTAAAAGATGCCCGTCACGGTTTTCACTTCGATCTAGTTTGTCAATCGAGTTCGTTCCAAACGGTATGCTTTAAATCCACACCACCTTGGGCTCCTTTGACCGAACTGAACTATTTGCATATCGTTCGATGACGGCTGATATTGACGCTCTTCTAACAATTTCGTGGATGTTGTCGCCTTAACCGATTGAATGCAATCCTTTGGGATTTTTGTCGTCGAATTTTGACCGCTTCTTGCACTTGTGTGGTGTCATTTGGTGTTATTCTGCATATTATTTGAAACACAGTGTGTAGCACTGATCTCTGATGCAATTCCAACATTCAAACAATCTTTTTCGTGTTATGAAGTCAGGTTTCAAAACTTGTGTTTAAATAATCACATTGAGTGAGTTTTAATCGTGGATTGTCCAGTTTAAATCCGAGCATCCAAAATGAGTGAGCTAAGTGAATCTGAAAACAAAATTGACTGTATGAAATTAAGATGCTCTTATTACTTTGAAAATTATAATTTGTACTTTAACTGATTGATATAATGAATTCAAAATTGCTAGAAACATTCAAAAAATTCTTTGTGTGAGGCGTCATCTGGGGCAGTTGACACGAAATTATCTTGCAGCAAATTATGAACAGCGTAAAATTCATTATGAGAAAATATAAAACATCGATTTTAAAATACAAAAATGAGTAAACATCCGATATCCTTCCGAATATTTATTCAACTGAACTTTAATTTGCTAAACCCTGATTGGTTAAGTAAACTCCAATTTCATTGGACGAAAAATAAAAGTATAGATTTCACTCCAATTGACATGATCAGAGTAATGCAACAAGCATGTAATCATTGCCCAGCGGTGTTATTCATCCTAACCCTACTTTTTATACATCCTATCAATCCCCGTAGAAAATTATTCAAAAATGAGCATTGTGTTTTTCCCACCGTTCATCGACGCAGCGCCATGTACGAATGCCAGAATTCAAAGTTTTCCCCACCCACGGAGAATTTCAACCCGGTCGAACCGATTTGGTGGTGTTCATTGACCGATAATTTCGATCATTATCCGGAATGGCGGTTTTGTCCGGAGACACCGACCACATACGCGGGAAACAACCCAGGCCACCCGTGCCATTTCCCATTTGTATATCGTGGCCGTGAGTACAATACTTGCATTCGTCACCAGGGGGAATTGCGATTTCCGGTTGCTCAAGATTACATCCCCCAAGATGATGGTCAAAGTGGATATTGGTGGTGCTCCACCACTGAGAACTTTGATCGTGATCAACTGTGGACGCGGTGTCGACCGCAACATGCTAACCAATTACCTTGTCATTTCAAGGAATACTCGCCAGCTCCAGGTGGAATGATAACCTCAATCGATAGGGAATGCCAACCAATCGCCGGGCATTGGTTATGTCAGACGGAAATTAAACAATTGAGAGAATGTCCGCTCATTACAAAAATCGATGCCGTCTCCATGACCGAAGGTGGGAACGATCCCGGATTTCCTTGTCACTTCCCCTTCCAAGCGACGCTACCGTCTTTAAATTCAGACGGATTATGGATCGGTAAACCTACGCTGCAAAATTACACAACATGTTTACCTGGAGTCATGGGAAATAATATGGTTGGAATCTATCCACATTCGATCGGCTATTGGTGTTCAACGACAGGGAATTACGACCGTGATCATCGTTGGACACGATGTTTACCAAAAAACATAAATTCACAACATATCCCTATGGAAAGAGATGGAAGGAGCTTAGCACGGCTCTGGTCTTTACTGGGATGGATGCCTCTGGTTTCCGTGAAGGAACGTGAAACCATTGACCCACTAGTTTACGCACATTCGACCAACTTTCATGAGTCGTTCAACCAAGTTGAGCGTTATTGGGTAGAATATGAATTGATGTTTTTGAAAGCGTCGAAATCATGTCTAAATTTGTGGACGTGGTTGTCGCCGTTTCTATGGTTATCACAACGAACAAATCAGACCAGGGTTGTGAAACATACCGAGAATTACGGAGATGAAGACCTCGATCCACTCTCCAAAGCCTTTCAATTACCAACGTGGGTATCACAATGGGAAAGTCATGGATGGTTGACAAACACCATGACGTTTACAGAACGTTGGAAGGAAATTAAACTAGCAGTGCAGAGAACATGGAATGCAAATTGGTACAAAGCATTCGGACTAGGAATAGCAGTGTCCGTTGCTTGCCAGCTACTCGGTATCTGTATAATAATTTCTTGCTTGTCCAATGAGAAAAGAATATCGCTTCGAATGTTATTTTGCCAACGAACCGTTCCCAAAATGAATGAAAACTCTGATTCCTCGATGACATTTGCCTCGTTCAATGAAACGTTTCTACCAATCCCCTGTTCAAGAGGACGTATCAACAATACCGAATGTATGAACTCTGCAAAGCCGAGTCCAATCAATACGCTATGTGCTACGCATTTCTTTGAGATGAAAGCACTCTGTGAGTACATGCTAGCTTTGTGTGACAAGTATATTGTATCAAACAAATCCACATTTCCCGCTATACATTCGTGTTCATGTCAACAATATCAATATAAACAAACTACAAAATTGCTGGTGGAATTAATAAAGCACCTAAATGAAAACCATTTCACGAACTTGGAAGATTTTTCCACTACGAAACATGTTTTTCCGCCACACATGGATAACACGTGTGAAGCATTTATGCGGGACGATTCCATTCAAATAAATTCGAAGAATTTGGAAGAATTTTCTGGTGAGGTCGGATTGAACACCCCATCTGCACCTCCACCAAGTTACGCGGAAGTGATTGAATAAGAACATTCCGGGTTTCAAATTGATCATTCCAGAGCGCAGTATACAAACGTTTGCATTTCACATGTTCTACAATACGCATTTCGAATACTTGGACGTGTGCGTAAATTCAGAGCACAATTTTGTCGAGTGAAAGCAACCATCAAAAGAACTATAGTCTGACGATCGCTTTACGCTGTGCGGAAATTCTGTTCACGCTTTTCGTTTCAAGCTTTAGTGAAACAAAACGATTTTCCTGATCTCATTTGTGATTTGAACACCCTTTGTGTTGTACAGCTTTTCATTAAGAGTTATTTGTTTTGACGGCCAAAAGAATTGCCATTACTTAATCATTTATGATGTTTATTATTTGAGAGAGGTTGTCTGATTTCAAAATCAGTATATTTTGTTCACAATAAAGTTTTCATTGATATTGGTTACTGGTGTTATAATGCGAATACACTGTTTCGAAATTTGCGCTAGAACATGTTCTGAAATTTAACATTATCTTCAAGACACTTCACCGATCGTGGTCGAAATTCAAGATGCAAAATTTATGATAAAATATGTAAATACCACACAATACGATAGAAAATCCAATAATTCATATCTACATATTTCGTTCCATGCGTTTTGAAAAAGAAATAAAATCAATTCCATGTATTAAATAATTTGAAATAAAGTTAGCGAAAAATGTTTGTTAGTAGAAATATTTTTTTATTTGTGTTTAGATTGCAAAGAGTAGTTTTGCGATTAACTGGAGGCAACACAACGTGATTCAAAATCAAATGTCTCTTACCTCTTGTTTGTAATACGTGCACTTGGAAATGACAGTATTTCTTACGGCAACAAGTTCGAGAGAAAACCTACATGGAATTAGTACAAGTTTCAATGCCTTTTGTCCGGAGGCCTAATACGCTAAGCTTATGGCTGTCTTGGAGGACTGGAACCAACTTCAAATGTGGGCTTAATTGGGTAATTAGGAGTTTGCCTTTTTCAATAGGTTATAATTAGTCCGCCGGTATGCGCGGCTCTTCGTGGGTGCTCAATTCGAGTAGAGACACTCGATGCTCAAGTTGGTATGCTATATCCACATTTGAGCAATGAATTATCTCGTGTAATGTTATTTCAAAACCATGTGACTCGAGTTTGGACTATTAAGACCACGATTGGTCGCTTTACTAATGATAAAGAATGCGGTTTGAGTGCAGCAGATTTTGATGAATTGCCATCACACACATTGTCGTGCTGTTTGCATTCAAAAGGTAGTGACCGTCGCATGAGTTGAAACACTGGAGAGATAGTAAACAAGTTGTGAGAGTAAGCCAATATTGGATAATGTTGACACTATCAATCCATGTCCCAAAACACATGTAGACCCATGATCAAGAACAAAATGTTCATTTGCATGCACACAGAGGCATATTTCACTACTGGTTTGATGGTGTTTGCACTCATAAGTTTCGTACAGTACGATTAGGTTCACATACTTTGAAACAGTGCAAGAATAGTAAACAAGTGGAGCTTTGGGGACATTGTTGGATTAAGTTGGCACGGCCAATCTGTTTAATTACGACATGCAGATCATGATCGTAATGAGTGCAAAAAGCACGAAATCAATCGTGTGTTTTACGTGGTAGTAAAAAAATGCAAAAACGGAGATTTTTGATTGAATTCTGGTAAATAAACTCTGTCTACAGCAGCCCATTTAGCTCGACAAAATATGACTTATTCTAACATTTTCGTGCCATTAAAACAAATGAGAGCTAATGGCCAAAATATGGTAGATCTGATGCTATTTCCGATTAAAGGTTTTTGTATAAACAGGGACAGTCGTTTAGACTGGTATGAATAAAGGTTGAGCTAAACTCGGCTAAATGTTTGTTTGATACGCGTATTATTTAAGTGATCTCGTGCAAAATGTTGCGACAGTGAGCTTGGAATAAAAATTACGCAACATTTCGCCAAAGATTAGGTACACCAGTTTAACAAAATTATATCCCCGAGGTTTGCTCTCTTTATGATTGATATATTTAAAATACAACTTAACAGAGTAAATACCAATGCTGTAGATATACTTTAGGATATTCGACCAGAATTATATAATTCTCCCTGTTTCAAGCCCATGCGGATCCTGATCTTACTGTCCCTACTTTAAAAGTACAAATTGCACGAAACCGGTCGTGGGATGTGTGCGTGACGGAAATGCATACAAATGAGCTTTCTGATAAACGGTAAAATTTTATTTTCGTTATAATACTGCAAGCTTTACAATACACAGACGTAAGTACACAAAATATAGCTGGCCAATAGCAAAACATAAATGAGAAATATCAAGTGATACAACATAGAATATCGGCTCGCCTTCTTGACTAGGAGTCACTTTGTGAATCTGCACTTGAAAATTGAGGTTCTTTGTTAAAAGGCTAAACAATAGTGGCATGCAATATCAACTTCGTTTACAACCTTACCACTGAATCAACGCTCACTGAACCGAATCTTACTGTGTCCACCTGATGACGGCAAACAGTCAGAATACGATAGTGGGGTGAAAGGGATGTGAATTTGAGCACCACAATGCATTGCTCTCTTTTTAGTCACATCGAGCGCTTGGCGATGTATCGCTCCTAATTCAAGATTAGAACATTACGGTTCTATGTACGAACCCTATTTAATTGTGTCACACAAGAATAACTAGGTTTACCACATTTCCACTGTTTCAAGGCTCACTGAACCCGATCTTACTCTCTCTACCGGTTGACAATAAATAACCAGAAACCGGTAATTGCGTGTATGGGATGGGGGTGTGAGCACCACACTATAATTGAATGGCTCTATTTGTGGGAATAATGACGAAAAACTGGTTTCTGGACGTAAATTTACCATTGCGATTGTTATTTGCTCACCCCTGCTAAAGTGCTCGATGAGTAGCATCCTAACCGCTTAGTAGTCCTTCTGAGTTTGAACTTGGTAACCATTGTAAGACATATAAGCTAGGCTCGATAATTATACCATACTCAAATTAATATCGAACCAATTTGTATGCAGCAAAGATACATGTTTCACCCGTTTTTTGCATCGTACGGAAATTTAGTCACATGCACATGAGCAGGCGTTCGGTAATTCCACAATGAGTTGGGCTACCAAGATAGTTAATTCTTGTGTTAATGTCTAACTCCCTTTTTTAAAGTCAAGGCAACACGATCACCCTGTGTATTGCAAAATTATTTCTACATTAGTTAAGACAAAAACATCATTTTTATTCACATGAATTTTCAACTACAATCTAGAAAAATGAGCAAGCTTCGTATGCAAACAAGTTACAATCTCTACATGTAAGACTCCGAATTGCAACTTGCATAGTCAATATCTGATAGGTACAAACATTGTAAAACCGGTAGTGATTTATGTGAATAGCTTGCACAAAAAGATGCGTGTTTCATGGACTAGATTAAACCTAACACACTTCAAAAGCAATCACAGGTATTACGTGGAGCGGTTTAAGATGGAAAATAAGACGACACAATAAAATCACGTAACAAACGCATGTAGTTGGACTATTTCTCGAAATAAAATGATAAGTTGTATCGAATAAGCTTGAGTTTTCAGACGGTTCCAATGTTGTGAGCTCGCTAATCTATACGAATGACGACATTAAATTATAAATGTAATCGATCGATTTCTCTATTCAGAACATTCGAAACAAGCAACGTCCTAAGTAAGGACACATGATTTACATGACCAAGGATTTAAAACAAATCATTCATCCTCGTATGAATGGGGTATGTGCGTTTGATGATTTGTCGATATCGGTATTCACTACGCAACTTTGCTTGAGAATAGGCATTAGCTGGAGTAAAACGTGTGATCTGGAACGCCAATGGAACGACCAACATGTTTTATCCTATGTGTAGACCGTGGGTTGTTTTGATGAAAATGTACGCGAATTCACATGTTTTGTATACACACACTTGACTAAAGAGATTGGTCGTACCAGACAAAAAAGGTCAAAAAGGTATCAAGACCTCTATTGAAAATCTGCTTATTGGTGAGCTTATGACATGATCGGGTAGATTGTTTCAAGTAAAACAATCTCGCACGACAAAAAATGTCGTTTACATTTGAGTAGTGATTAAGGGACAGTTAGAGTGAATGTGTGAACTCTTGTCTTATCCGAGCCTTGAAGATAAAACAAGGATTGTAGAGGGTGATTTGCGTTATTCAAAATATTGTAAACCAAAATCAAATCCCTGTTTGAGATGACGACGTGGATAATTGAATAAATTCTGGGTTTTGATTCGCTGATTTTATGGTTTCCGGCTGAGTCAAGCAACAAATTTGGTAGCACGATGTTATATTCTTTGCAAAGTCGCAACATCTTTTCAAGCCATGGCGACCATGCTTGAACTGCATATTCCATCGTGGGTCTGGTGTACTTATTTATAATGAAGGGAATCGTCTGAGAACCTACCGAAAATTCTATTCAGAAGTGACAAACTCTGTGATGTTTTGCGATAGACGGAGTTGCAGTTGCTCGACATCCCTATGGTGTTGCTTATAAACATGCCTAAGGCCTTCCGTTTCGTGGTTCACCAGAGGCTGTGTATTAAGAAAATACTGTAACTCCACATATTGTCCAAGGTTTACCATGTGACACTTTCGGAAATTGAAAATTAGGCGATTTTTTAGAGACCAAACGTGGAGGTTGACCAGATTCTTCTGCAAAAGTTCGCAGTCTTCCGACTTACTGATCTTCGACCACACTTTTATATCGTCCGCGAACAGTACGATCTTACATTTGATGAGAGGCGGTATGCCATTGGCATAAAGTGCGAATAGGATTGGCCCGAGGATGTATCCTGTAGGCACTGGACTTTTCACCTCTACCGACTACGATACAGCACCATCAACAGAGACTTGAACAAGCCGATAAATCAGGTAATTTTCCAATCAAACTAATAGTTTGCCAGTTATACTACAACGTTTCATGTTCTGCAATAGAATACTATGGCTTTACGCGATCAAATGCTTTCGACATATTGAGTTAACATACATGGATGTTATCCCCAACATCTACTGCTCGAGTCCAGTCGTCAAGGGTAAGGGAAAGGTAAGTAAGGCAGGAGAATCCCTTTCTAAAACCGTGTTGCCTTCACGAAAAAAGGTTATTTTCTCCCAGGTATTTGCTCAGTTTATTCTCCACAATCCGTTCGAGCACCTTGAATACGACGGACAACAAGGTAACAGTCCTGCAACTTGCGTGCTCTGAATGCCTTTGAAAGGCATACTGAGCTTGAAGGTACTATCACTAGCGGATGTCTGCCACAAACACAAGACGGATCATGGAATGTTTGTTGAAAATGCGGAATAATCTTCGTCTTTCAAAACGCTAATTGGAATCTAACGATTATTGGACCTTACTTAATATTCACACGAAAAAAATTATTAAAATAATACAAGCTATGAGAGATAGATCATGTTGAACATTAGAGACGCACTTGTACTGTGACAAAGCACAGACAATATGAAGATTTACAATGCCTTGAAATTGGTGGTAATCACGAGATTTTGAATGATATGCAGATCGCGAATCTCCCGCATAATACACCAGCAGAATGATGATGTTTGTGTAGAGCAAGAAACGTGATGAAAAATCATGCAAATGAGAAATTTTGTAGTTTATTTTGACCATCTGGAATTTTAAAATAGATTACTCAACGCTTTGGAGTAAAAACAGGCAAGCAAACTGAGATTACTTGGTGATGAATTGGAATTAAGTGATTAAAAGTGACAAAATTTATTGCCGGCTTCGGACGGCACATCTCAAAATATAAACATGTTTTGTGATAGTGAGATAATGATTTTGAAGATTCGCGCTGGTCCGAGATTAAATGGATTGTTCACTGCTGTGTTTTTTTATTACGAAACCAAATTAAACCATAAGTCTTTTTGCCTTTACTTACACATCAGAACCGGTTTATCGCTGCTTACTGTCACCAGGTTGGTGAGAGTAAAATGAGTTTCAGTGAGCCTTGGAACGTGTGAGAATCGGTAAATAAAGTTAGAGTATAAAACCACGATGTTTAAATACAGAATAACAACTATTTATGCTCAATGAATCGAAAATACCACTAAAGAGTAATTTTAAATAATTAGAATGGCTGGCTATTTTCCGAATTGACTCTTACTACTTGAATCACTTTGAAGTTCAATCACAATTGTTTTCATATAATCGTAAAATTTGACCGACCTCAGAACTATTAGAGCCCGATCTAATTGTGCACTTTAAATATGCTTCGACGATAAAGGCAACCTAGAATCGGACAAAAGTTTAGTTGCGCGCCAAAATCGAACGTTTTAATTAGTGATGACACTAATCGTTGTCATGGTGAGGAGCAGCCGTAATTTGCCTGGTTGAAGCGGGTCAGCGCCTATTTGACAATCAAGTGTAGCGTCAATTTGAATAAACAATTTTACAGCAAACAATAGTATACAATGTGTTTATTTTTTCCATATAACATTTTCTATCTATCTATCTATCTGCCTATCTATCTATCTATCTATCTATCTATCTATCTATCTATCTATCTATCTATCTATCTATCTATCTATCTATCTATCTATCTATCTTTCTTTCTTTCTTTCTTTCTATCTATCTATCTATCTAACTATCTATCTATCTATCTATTTATCTATCTATCTATCTATCTATCTATCTATTCATCTATTTATCTAAGTATCTCTCTATTTATCTCCCTATCACCCTTAATGTTTAGGTGATCAAAATCTTTGAATTTTAATCATATTGTCTGTTTGAAAATCAAATCTTGACTATTTCCACTAGCCATCTGAATTTTAGCCTAAACTCGCTAGGTGATATCTCATCCATGTCCAAAATTGAAAAAATGTTCCTCCTCAAACGGAAAACGCTAAAATCCAATTGTGAAATTGTTCATATTTACAATGTTCCGCACCCGTTTAAAATTCTTTCGATTTCGTCCACATGTTCAATGTATGCGTGAAATCTGATCAAGCTAATTGCTCACTCGTCTAATAGGCATGTTGTGTATCCAAATCAAACGAAACACGCAAACATGCTACACACAGGGATTGCCGTTGAGTACCCCAGAGATCTCACCCACCAGAGACACACATAAACGCATTTGAGTGGCGTGGGAAACGCAAATCCCCACCGCATGTATCGATCGACAGTTGGTCTGGCAACGGAAGGACAAAGCGGGTTTAGCATGACGCATTTGCAATCAATCAACCACAAGAAATTTTCGAAATTACTAGTTTGCCATTGAATATCAACATTGGTGGATTAATCAAGCATTTGGAGACACCAATTAATTGGATTTAAATTGTTTTTTTATATTTCAAATTTGTTACTGTGTTGATAAGTGTGTGTGTGAGAGAGGGGATTAATGTATTCGTAAAAAATTTACATGAATAAGATTGAGTGTGCATTAAAACAGCAAAAATGTTTAAAAAACGCTAGTCAGCGAGCAGCAGACTTTTGGGCTACAACACGCCAATTGCGGATAAATATTTTACCTTTTACCAAAGATTTTCATGAGGAGACACAAGACAATGAGAATTTCAACATTTTGTACAAGAACATCATTGAGTTGGACCTTGAGCATGGTGCCTTGAGGCGCTCGGTGCCCCCGCCGGCACGTAAAAGCAGAGCTTTTAAACAGGTTTGTTTCGTCTAATCATCAACACACTGCTATGTAGTGGGTTCGAGAGATAGTTATGCTAGGTGATCAACTA
>JACCGJ010001376.1:13063-24672 GCA_013407085.1 Atriophallophorus winterbourni | reverse complement strand
ATGTGAGGAAACGTGAATAATTTACGGCGAGACTCTAATGTTTAGAAGAAATTCAATGTTTTTGTTGTGGAGAAGAGGAGTGTGCCATGGAGGTGGAAATGAGACGACTAATTTTGAACAAAGGATGTTAGTCTTGACAAATTTGAACTTATTTCGTAATATCCAAAAATCAAGAATTCAATATAACTTAACCCAACTCTGCATTATTCAATAGAATCATATTCAAAAGCTAGCGCAAATAAAACACCCCAAATTCTTTTTCCAGATTTTCATTACCAATGTACAGACCACCTTGATCTAGTTGGTCCCAGGGTGTACAAAAGTATATTCTGTTCACGTCCAGCCAGTCAGAGATTGATCTTTCAATTCCCACCGGAATCGAATCATTTCTCAAAATCACGTTGGGTAGAACGTGGATCTTGTTTGAAGCCTCTTTGATTTGATCAGTAAATTGACTTATTACAATATATCTAGCATTTCTTCCAAGCAAGAATTTTACTAAAATGCTCCAGATTATGAACGAAACAACCAGCTTAGAGGCGCTAGATATCATGTTCGGTATTCCACGTATCCTTGTTACTACGTGCAATGTAACCGTAATCAAAAACTCTGGAGTCTAAGTTAAACGACGAAGATCGCCTTAGGTTTGGTCCATCGCTTTTTCTGACGAGAACACTTTAGAAACATTTCACCGAAATGTTTCAGGTTTATGTTCACCGATATTCCGACAAATATGTTTTTCAATTTCCCAAAATATTTGCATGGTCGCTAACGCAGTAAACAAGTAAATACCACACCACTATCGAAATATACCTTTTTTCTAGCTGGGACATGAACAAATCCATTGAGATGTACATGATTGCTCTCACGAATTTCATATACCATATTGTGTACTTGAATAATATTTACTGCTTTACCGTTATTACACGGTCTGGGCATTTTCTAAACAAAATCGCTTATTCTGATCCACAAAGAGGCATTCCCCAAAATGTCTACGGGAAATATTTTAAATTTACGTGATCTAACAGAATCAATTAAATAGCCTAAAATTACACAATATGTGGAAGGCTTTTCCTTCCGGACGACAATTATTTTGAAACCGTCCGTTCATTTTAACTTAAAACAAAACTTTTCCGGAATTCCGCATCAAAACCCGAAGATATATCTGCTTCCATCAGAGATTGACATGAACATGATTATATTTTTTACACTTTAAACTACTCATATTCAATCAGTAGATTAAATGGTCTTCAAGAATTAGTAATCGTCTTGCAATTTTTAAAGTGCACATCGATCGATATTGATTCGGAGTGATTTGAATTCATCCGTCTTCCACTCATAACACTCCGCTTAACTGTCACCCATCGCCTCTGGACTGAGATCAAACCAGTGCATTTAAATCCCCGAATATCCATTTGAGAGGCAAGCTCTTACCTTTAACGAAATGAAGAAAACTTTTCGTCCAAAATATTACATTCAATAAAATCCTGCCATACAGAGAACGTAATTCTTAGTTTCAAATTATGTGCGATCTGCGATAATGTGGATAATCGCACCTCGACAGTAACATCGATTAATATTGCTTTAACGTTTTCTTCCCTCTTTCCCTACACTCACTCATCCCAACCTGCTCCATTCGTTTCCGTTCTGAGATCGGTAAGAGTTCGATTAGTACATCATCACTGACAACGATGTGAAATAGAAACAAAAGGACGTTTAATTTGTCATGACAGCTTAACTGACCCAACGCGCTTGAGTTTTTTCTGCAATGTTTTGGTATTGATGTTTGCTAGCTGGTGGGGGGGGGGATGTCGGTTGGAATAATTCGTGTGATGCTGAGATATCTTTGAGTGAGTACCCTTCCGAGCGTTTGGATTGTCGATCAAAGAATCATGACTAAAAAGCGGTCAACGTAATTACACCATCTGTTAAAAAATTAAATACAAACACTATACATGGTCTTAAATATGCTAGATAGTCAGCAGACGGGTTTATCCAGAGACATCGTTTGTTAAACTAGTTAGCGTTCATCAAAATGACTAACTAGTGCATCGAATCAAAGTCATGTCTCAAAATATGCGAATGCCTTGTGACACAGGAATGAAGCAATTCGAAAACCAGACGACATCACATTAATTAAGTTTAGCCTTTCGAGATCTTTTTTCTTTACAAAAGGATATGAGAAATACTCGACGGGGTTTCAGCGAGGCTTCATCCGATAAACAGCTCACACGTTTTGTCTTTGAAGGTCAATCCCTTGAAGTATACTACACCTGGGCAATTTCATCGTCTGAGTGGAAACAAGAGCTAGGATGCTCAACAAGGCATGTGTTCCCCCAGGGAGTGAATATTGCTCGGTGTGATAATGAGGACGCCATTTTGATTCAGACGAAAAGCGTGAGCAATAATCAATCGATATATTTGCGTTATTGGGACTCAGCCAATATTTCGATTCGTGAGGATAAGTGATTTTTAATATGAATGTAGAATTCGTGTTTAGATACTTTGTCTGGGAAATATGTAAAAATGAATGGTACGTCTCGTGTGCGACTTAATATGATAAGCAATATTAAATGCGAATAAACCGTATATACCTTTCTTTGCAGCTAAACGAAACATCAAAATGCAATAATAAATTTATGACGGCCGTCCATAATGTTCTGAAAATTTACACTTAATTTTAATATTGTCGGGAAAGTCAATTCAAATGTGAGATATCCAGGTTGAACAAATTCAAAGTTATTGGACATAACAACCACTCTTGTAGTCATATTCATTGGTTTCGTGAAAGCCGACGAAGTTTAGTTCTAATTCAAGTTTCCTAAAACAACGCACAAACGATTATGAATTAATTCACACCCATGAGTAAGCTCACAGATTATTCATCCCGTCTCACTTGAACCAATAAAATGGGCTCGCGAATGCACTCTGGTAAACTGACCAATAAAATTAAACCACATGATTGCAAGGTCGGATATTAAATTTAAATTTAAATCAAATGGAGCAGTCATTTCTGCTTAACAAATTGATTCGTCTAATAATTGACCTTCTGAATTGACTTTCTGCTGCAGCCATTATTTCTCTCACGTAATGGTCAGCTCAACCTGATTCTTGTGTTTGGAATCGTGATTAACACTCAAAAATTGCGCGTGCCTGCTCGGTTGTCACGACAATTTCCACCAAATGTTGTCATGTCATATGTCGATTTCTCTCATCCCCAGGTGTACATGCTGTTTGCATGTTCGGTCCATTGAACATATTCGGGAAATAGAGTGCAAAGAATGGCAATTAATGTGTCGCTTGTTAACAACCTTTGAACGTTTCCCAAAAGAATCTTAAACATCATTTGATTTTCAGTCTCTAATATGTTGTTATGTGCCTCTGGTTGCGAAGACGTTGTGAAGAAAGAGATGTTCTAGTTGCACAAACGACTGTGAATATGCGTACTCTAATATGTGTGCTATCGCAGAGAACGTTCGAACAGCTTCTAACTAAAATCATTTTAAATCTATTTTATTATCTCTCCATAACGATTGGACATTTTTGCTCATATTTTGATCTTCTAACATAGGTAGCAAGTCATGTTTTGAGAAATGTTTTGGCGATCATTTAACATTAGTTTTGTTTTTATCCATATTTGAATGGTGATCCTCATCCATCAAAATATCTTGCATTTTCCATGTGATATCTGATAACTGATGAGATGTGCCAATGGCTCAATTCAGCTAATAACATAATCACGACAAGTTTAACTCGTTATTACAGCATCTTTTGAAAACCCGTTTCCGAAATCCTTTGTTAGAAATTGATGTGATTTTTGTCTCAAGGTCAGATGTATTTTGCATCTTCAGAAAGTATCCAAAAATGCATAAACAAACTCGGACACCAATATAATCCCCAAAATCGATCGGTTTATCTGAAATTATTTCTCGTGTATCGACCATCGTTTACATCATTATCGATTAACCCAGCTGGCTGTACCTTCGATGACATTTGACCAGCACATTATTATGATAACATTTCACCTAACATTTTTATATTATCCTCTCCCGGACTAGTCCTGTTGCCAGCGCAGTAAGCATCCACGCTCAATCCTGACACGCTCCCCATTCAGCCTTCTACAAAAGCACATTTGCGTTTCAGATTTGTAGTTGCGCGTGTCAGAGTTTCAGAAAGCATGCGATGCATGATGGCCGCTCTCATTCACAGGGCGATTAGGAATATTTCTGATGGGAATTATTTCAGAGTTTATCCAAGTGATTCGATAAACTATTTGCTTCATTCCATGAGCCGTAAGATCGATATATCTTGATCGTCGTCCAAGTTCATGATGTTATCTAGATCGATGCTTTCATCTATTTTTCTGTTCATTTGCAATCAAAATTAGCATTTTTTCGTTTAATTCCAGGTGTTCAGCGATACGTATTTCTTGTCATTATCAATTTTGAATATCAGAAATTCTAATCGAAATAACGAAAATATCTTTCGTATTAAGTCAAATATGTGAGAGTTATTTGTTCTCATTCTTCACTTGCTTCCGTTTCCGAAGCTTGAATATAATTGCCTGGTTTTTGAAAAACTTCTTATAAATACAATCTTGATTCTGGAAAATATCCGTTTTAGAATGAGTACTATTCATTTTAAAATATCATCATTGTTATCATAAATATCTAATTTGACAAGTTCACCGAATCTATATTCATGATATGCTTGTCTGTTGTAGACAGTAAAAATATAACTATTGATTAACAAAGTTATACTTGTATGCCACTGTTATATAGGGTTCGTACAACGAACCACTAGTTCAGAACAGAATCACAAAGTGATCGCGGTCACGCACTCGAGGCGCTTTGTATGACCAAAGTGATGTGTTTGCTCACATCCATACCTCTACACAACACTACCGCGTTTCTGGCTGTTGCCGTCGCAGGTGGAGACAGTTAAGATCCGGTCAGTGAGCCTTGAAAAAGTGGATAAATGATAAACAAGGTGATACTTGAGTACCGACTGTTCATAGGGTTCGTACAACGAACTCACGATTTGTAAAACACGAAATCTATCGTGATTCTTGGTCAAGCACACAGGGCGCTTATGGATGACCAAAGTGGTGTGTTTCTTACATCTCCCGAACTTACACACCACTACCGGTTTCTGGCGGTTTGCAGTCATCAGGATAATACAGTAATATTATTTTGCGTTTGCCTTGTAGCAATAAATGAATAGTGAACGTATCTTAACTTCAACCCGACTGTCACATGAGGTTTGTACAGTGCACCATGTTTTTGAAACACAGAATCACAAAATGATTCCAGGTCGAGCATTCAACGGCTAAACGCTCACGAGAACGAATCTTACCCTCTCCACCAGATGACAACAAACAGCCAGAATCAGATAGTGGTGTATAATCATTGATTTTTCCGCTACTTGAGGTATGATAGAGGTATTTGCATCTCATGCTCGACAAAATGCACATCTATTTGTGAGAACGGAATGGAACAATTTCAAAGTATTTAGATTTATACCGACATTCTTTCAAGTTTCCTCTTGAAACTATCCATCTTCAAGGTAGTCTATAACCAAAAGCTGGCGGGTGTCTGTGTGTATCGAACGACATTAATTAACCCGGCTTCATTCTATACACTGCTTACGTGCTCTTTGTGTGAAGGTCAATCCCTTGAGATTCACAACACCTGGGCAAACACATCGTCAGAGAAGTCACACACACGAAGGGGATCATTCAAGCGTGTTCTATCAGGGAGTGGATGTTCCTCGGTGAGGTTATGAGGACACCATCATGAGTCTGATGAGAGGCGTGAGTAATAATCAAACGATACGTTTTCATGTGAGTGAACCTAGGTAAATATTTTTGAATTATGAACATGGGATGTTTTTAGTTTGAATGTTATTTGGTTGTTTGGATAAAAAACACGAATACATAAATCATGAATATCAAACTTATTCCAACAGAAGTTAAACTAAGTTGAATACAGTGGAACTCACCTACAACGAACTCGTTGACAACAAATTCTTGGGTTTAACGAACACACCATGATTTCCCAAATAAATTCCTTCTTTGTAAGCCTATTTGAAACATTCGTACAACGCATCTGTTCGTTACAAATCTCGCCTTCTACGAACACTGTACATGTTCCCGACAGCTATGTTTGTTCAATAAAGTACATGCGTACAACGAACTCGCTTTGTCTGGCTTTTAACCCACAACGCTCCGTCAAGAGTGGCCTGCAGTGCGCTAAGAATAGAACTGACACAGCTTGGCGAGACACAGGCAGCCTGGCCTACAGTGTGCTAACTGACTCGCACGCACGCACAAGAAAATCACGTGAATTCTCTGTGAAAGAGTGCTCTTGTTCTCTGCGAAAGATTTTTAGGATAGAATTGAACTTGAATTTTGTGGAGTGAAAGATTGAGGCGGTGGCGAAGTCACAACTTAAACAAAAGAGCATCGCCAGGTATGTCATGAAAGCGTGAGATTGAACTGACAGTTTGTGTGCAAAATGTTTTTACTCCTCCGCTTTAGAAAAAATTCACTATTATTAACATGAACTTTGATTTAATGTTGTGACCTGTGTGCTGCGGAATCATCTAGAAGAAGAAGAAGAAAACTTCATTCGTTAGAACGAATTTTCAGTTAATCAAAATACTTTAAACACAGAATTTCAATGCGAAAAGGAGGGACGTAAAACTTTGATGGAAACATTTGAGATTGCCAGTCACATTTAAATCCAAAACCGGCGCAGCGAATTTCCCATCCTTCAAAATAAAAATATTGCGCAGCATTTGAAGCGTGCGGGGCATCAAACTTCCTTCGTTTACATCAAATGGATTACACGCATGCAGAAACACACATGTAAGACATTCAGCACATGTTTACCCGTGTACAGAAAAACTCCGGCAAAATCACGTCTGACAATGTGTTTTACTTACAACGAATTCCGCTTTTAACGAACATTTTACTCTCCCCCCAGAGATTCGTTTTACCGAAGTTTCACTGTATATTGTGAAACAAAATCAAAGATCATCCATATTTAAAACGCTTCTGTTGATAACACTATTTGAGCTTACGGAAAGATGATTAAACATTGTAAGGTCAATTCGGTCGGTAATATTCTTATTTGAAATTCTAGTATAAAAATAGAGTCACCTTTTTGCACGCAATTTCGCGTGGAATACTGAAACATCGTGATTATTGCTCACTGAGTAATCTTCATGTCACACTCAAGCCAATACGATCTGCTCACAATGCACTCTGGTAAACTGACCAATAGCTTCGCAAGGTTGAATTTTAAATTTTAAATCACATTAAATTGATTAATCAGTCAAGTTTAAATTCCTGGATGGTGAACAAACAGATTCGTCGATCAATCAACATTGTGATTGCTGCAAAAGTTATCACGCATGATAGAGCCTAACCCACAAACACTTTATTGTATGGTTGACGATCAAGCCAAAACGAAACCTAAAGTTGCGTCCGTGAACTCTTTAGCTGTGAAAAGCAACTGTATCAGAAACTGCTGAAGCTTTAGTCACGTTATATTCATCTGTATTCAGCCCGTGATATCATGAAATATACATCCTAAATCAAACGATTTCAACTACTGTTGTCAAGTTGAAAAGCGTGTTTTAAGCATTCAATGATTTAAAAGCCGGAAAGTCTACTCAGGTTGACGGAATAACCCCGCTCATATTGAAGCAATGTGCGAATTCACTATATAGACCACACACATACCTGTTCAAGCAAACTGGCAAATGGAGTGATTCCTACAGATTGAAAACGCGGAACAGATTTTCCTCTAAATAAATTTGGAAATCGATCTGATTTTTTCACGGAGTTACCCGAGGAGCAAACCTTTTGCCTGTTCCCCTTCCTTGTTTCATGTCATTGAAGTTCCGTGACTTGTTTGGAGTAAAATTTCGTTATTTGCGTACGACATTAAGATATGTCGTTGCATCCGTAGCCAAGAAGACTGTCAGCTATATGAAACAGATAATGATGTGATTCCCAGCTGGTCGTTGGAGAACAAACTGTCATTTAACTTCAATAAATACATGTTCATGAATGTGGGGAAATCGAGTAGATTTCACAAACCATACCATATACCACATGTTCCTGGAAATTGAAGTGACGAAAAATATTTGGATGTCTGGATATGTTCCAGTTTAAAAACCTAAATTCAAACTAATGGTCCTTTTAAAAAGCAATACGTGTCATAAATATACTTAAACGGGTATTTTGGACATGTTTTCCTAAAGCTCTTAAATGCGGGCTTGAGACCAGTCATAGAATTTGGTGCGTAGTCATGGTCTCCGTGGCTGAAGAAGAATGCTGAACTTATACAGCGAATCTATCACCGTTCAACAAAACTAGTTCTCATCATCCGAACCAATCCTTATAAATGAAGGATAGCTCTCCCGAATCTGCTAGACTTACCCGACGAATTCGATGAGCAAAGGAATACGAGACTTAATCTGACCCGTGAATATGTCCTGGTTGTACATCAATCCAGTCTGCACTGTAGAAGGTATTTCTATTCTGTCCGTGTCTGTTTTACTTGGAACATTTTACATTCTACCGTTGCACACTCGACAAGCTTGCATGACTTTAAAATAAAATTAGACGAACTGTTATCAAATTAATCGTTTCCCGAACACTTATGCACTGCTAAATCTACTTCCTTATCATTTTTTATTCATTTAAATTGCATTGTTTACCATCCTTTGGTTATTGTTATCTTCTTGATTTAAGACAATTAAAAATATTTAATTAACTTGAACGAATATTTCTCTTCCCTAATGGTCAGTTTAACCTTATTCTCGTGTTTTGTATCCTGATTAATACGTAACACCTGCGCGTGCCCACCTCGTTGTCATGATATTTTCCAACCGAGTGTTGCCATGCAAGGTGTCGATGTCTCTCGTCAACAGGTGTACATGTTGTTGGCATGGTTGCCAACCGCCTGTTCGATTCCTTGAAACCCCCTCGGGGAACAGACTTTAATGGATTGTGTCGCTCGTTAATGGAATGCAATTGTCGATGCAAGGTATTGAACAACAACGTAGAAATCGTAAAAGCATCATTTGATTCAATTTATTCATTCTGTTGGTGTGTGTCGCTGTTTGCGAAAGATTTGTGACGATAGACATTATGTAGTAGTAAACAGAGTGGGGATTTACGCATCTTAATTAGTGCGCTAGCGCAAAGAACATGTATGCAGATAATATCTGAAATACATTTCATTTTATTTGGATAGCACAATATTATATGGTGGTTCCTATTTCTAGCTTGGACTATAGAAAGCAAGGCACGTGTAATTACTAATTTTCGGTGAGTATTATACTTGAACTTCTGAAAAAAAGATTTTCCGCTAGCAAAGTATTCTGCAATGTCGATGTGATGTCTCTGGCAGTGAATCGTATGAACAATCAAAAATTCGGTAGATCCTAATTTCTATCATGAACTTTAAAAACTAATTTCCATGAAATCAAATTATTCTCAGCTTTCCATAAGATGCCATTAAATTCTATTTATGTCCAGAAGCATAAATAGGATGAATCGTAGGTGTGAATTCGCAATTGCACTTCACAATGTTTGACAAAGCGATAGTTTCATGAGGCATTCGTAGGGTCGCCAGAACAGAATCGGACTATGCAAAGTTTTGCGAATTGCGGAATCAAGTCACAAATCTCATCAAAAAAGATGAACAATATCACCAGCTCCAGATGGCAGTGAAAATGCAACGAAATCGCAAAATGCTTTATCGAACGCGTAAATACACCCGGTGTCTGCCCGATCATCACAGATAACGGACTATCTGATTGTGTCCAGGACACCACTGAGGCTCTAGACAGTTTTACATCATGGGTTGTGAACCCCAAGGATGCATTACTAACATCGAAATCGTCAGTTATATTCGTGCCTGAGACTATAAGCGATATAGGAATCAATTCCTAAATAGCGCAGCACCAAGCTGAATGTCAACAACTTCCAAAGAGCGAACTAAATCACACATGCAATCCTAAAGTTATGCGACAATCAATTTTGCGAACCACTTGGTGATTTATTTATTCACTCTTTTAGGGAGAGTTTGTACCAACTGACTGAAAGAAGGTACTCATTCTCTCCCAGCAAATTACCCCGTTGTTACACTCCTTTCAATGATCTCAAACGTTATGGAGCGAATTGTGTGCGAAAGAATTGCTAGTCATCTGTAAACACAAAACTTATTGTCATGAGAGCAACTTAGATTTCTGAGATCTCGTTCTTGTTTGACTAACCTACTAGATTGAATGAACGACTGGACTCAGGCAGTGTTATTCCAATACAATCGAGTCCTTTGATCGCGTGAACCATTCTATATTCCTTAGCAAGATGCAGTTAAACGGTATCAATGGGTGCCATCATAGTTGGGTGAGGAGCTACTTTCTTAATGGTAAGGCAATGGTTCGCATTGATGGTGTGATATCTAGGGAAATCAAAGCCACTAGCAGTGTCCTACAAGGTTCAGTACTTGGTCCGGTTCTCTTTTTGGTCTACATCAAGGACATTCCGAAAATTGTCACATCCAAAATGCGGATGACGCTGAACTTTGGATGCGAATCACAACTGTTTGAGATTAAAGTGATATGTTTATATTCATCAGCTGGTCAGAGTGGAGCAAACATACATTCCATTTTGGAAAATGCCAAACGTGAATCGCAACAACTGAAATGGACAACCATGGTGGGTCGCAGTTCGTGATTAGCGCTTATCACTAACACTACTCAGTGCTACATTCTCATTCCCATTAATTTTTGAAAATAATCTATTCATGCTTCTGGTGGGGATAAGTTCTGTTCAACACCATAATTAGTATAATCTATATATCCGATGAACCGTTATGAACACAGTCTAACGTTTATTAGTTACATACAAGAAAATCAAATCATTTAGAATTGAAGAACACGATTATCCGTCTATCTTCACACCCAACACAATGAACACTTTTCCATTTGCTGATAAAATGTGACAACAACATCCCAGGTGACGGGAACACGCCACACGGGCAGGTGTTCCGTTGTCAGCCGGGTTGGGATTTGTCAATTTGAGGAAACGTGAATTATTTACGGCGAGACTCTAATGTTTCAAAGAAATTTAATGTTTTTGTTCTGGAGAAGAGGAGTGTGCCAGGTGAGAATGAAGAAGATAAGGGGAAGTTGTTAGTATTGACAAAAATGAACTTATTTTATAATATCCGATATTGACGAATCACGGATCCACCTAAAACTCCGTCAAACTCTTCATCCATCAATAGAATCATATTCAAATACTATAGAGAATAAAACAACCTGATTTCTTCATTCCAAACTTCATTTACAATTGTACAGACCACTTGATCGACTTGGTCCCCAGGGTGTACAAAAGTGTATTCTGTTCACGTCGATTCAGCCAGAGATTGATCTTCTAATTCAAACCGGAATCGAATCATTTCTCAAAATCACGATTGGGAAAACTTGGATCTTTGTTGAAGCCTCTTTTATTCGATCAGTAAATTGACTGATTGCAAATATTCGAGCATTTATTGCATGCAAGAACTTAACATAAAATGCTCTAG